>QDEB01001084.1:6317-26671 GCA_004193795.1 Asbolus verrucosus | reverse complement strand
TAAAAAATATAGAAACCTCTAAACATCTTTTGACAGTGTTTATTTGATAACAATGGAATTTGCCACTGATACTAACAATTCAAATTGCTCAGACAAAACAATTTACGATTTCCCGTTGCACCAATAATGACATTAATTTCGTCTTTAAAATTGTAATATTCATTTTTTATTTTACTATTTCGCATGAATCTATGAAATTCGATTTAAAAAATTTTAGAATATAAAGTAAAATAAAAATGTTTACGGTTGTGAAGCAAGAAACGAAAGAAAATATTTTTAAAACGGGATAAGTAATTAACCACTACAAGTAAATTAAGAATTTAAAGTTAATGTCATCCGGTTAAACGGTCAGATAATAACAACTGATGTTCAATTATTTTTCAATTTCAAATTTTTGTAGATACATTAATTCTGTGGAAAATGGTGGTTTCTTAAGAGGATGTATTTTGTTAAAAAGAAAATAAAACTCGCTTTAATGAGAAATAACAATAAAGAAGTACACAAAAAATTAATAATGACAATAATAATACAATAACGTACGTAACCACGCCACCCTACTCAATTAATTTAAGCAGCATACTATGTTTCTCAAAATAACGGTTTTTGCTACTTCAGTACACTTGCCCAAGTACACCTTGGTTCTGTCAGCAAACACCTAAGACGTCTTAACATAATTTATTGGTTGAATGAGGGACGCGAAACAACTGAAGTTACTACTTGCACGATTTTATCCCTAGCCATTCCAAATTTTAAATGTACTCCAATATTTTCTGATACATTTTTGGAAAGACTAACAAAGAATGAAATATTTCCATAACAAAAAAGGAATTTTTAGAAAATACTTCCTTTAGTAAAAACGAAAAATTTAATTGTAAAAAAATAGCAATTTATTCAACACGGTTGATCAAAGATGGGAATTGCTCACCGACTTCTAAACGATTTGCTGAATCATTCAAATTTAGTGAAACGTTTCTAATTCTTCTACGTGCTGTACGAATACTGTCAAAAAAGTTTACAGTAGCAAATGGAGCTTATCTAACATAATTAACTAAATCCTCATCCTCATCGTCTGTTGAGATCTTTTGACCTCGAACCATCTAATCGTTTCATGGAATGAAGTTGGTACCACTTTTAATTTTTTTAATTATTATTTGTTTAATTTTCCAAATATTCATGTGGCTTACATTTAAATCCGCTCTTAGAAACCAACCTTCTTAGAATTTAGCAATAGCTATGGCTTTTTGTGCTTCATTAAATGAATTTTATGCACTCTCAAACTACTTAATCAATTGTCAGTTTGAAACACTTTTAGATGAAAATTACTGACACTCGTTTTGAATTTAATCAAATCCGTGCATCAATGATGTCTCAGTAAATTACAATGGGAAAATAAGGGTGTAACTATGTATAAACAAATGCCATTTATTTTTTAATTATTACAAAATATTAGTTAAATACAAATATCTAAACAGAATTTTTAAATTTATTAAAAAGTAAGTTACCTACTGACGAATTTTTCACGGATTTCTGTTTTCAGTACAAACTCTATATGTTCAGAGCAGATATCTATTAAAAAAATAGTTATAAAAATAGTCATTTTTTTTAATAGATATTTTTAATAATTTTTTTTTGACTAATTAGCTAATTAATTACTGTATTCTATACCGGCGCATCCACCAAATTTCTTTCATTTAAAATTATTTTTAGGAAAATGTTATTCATTTATAAAATCATATTTATAAAAATAGAGTAAAGTGTAAATCAATTTATTCTACAGAATAATGTCGGAAATAACGTTTAAAAACGGATGTTCCAATATCTTGGCAATAAAATGTAGATAAATTTAATAACAGTTTTGTTATCACCAGATAATGTTATACAATCTTATCTATGTCTTGTAATTTTTAAACGAATAATTGCTGGACTGATTGAAATGCGACTCATCTTTGAACTGATAATATACTAAACTAAATATGTACATTTCGAAAATGTATGTACCCTGCTAATGATAAGTGTCTTACTTTTATTACTTATTACTCATGACGTCAGGCATTATCAGTTACTAAAATTACCGATTTAGTTATGTAGCATTACTCACAAACTAAATAACAGTTTTGAAAGAAAGAAATTTATATAAATACGCTTTTTCAAAACAAAATATGTACATCATACACTTAATTAGAAAAGTAAATTACCAACCAAACAGTGGCGGCTTAAAATAGGTTTCACTTTTAGATTAGCCAAAAGTGACAGCAATTTTTTTCTTAAATAATATTTTATTAATTTTTTTGTTGTTTTTAACAAACCTTTTAATCATAAAAAAAAGATATTTTATTAAGTAACTATTGATGAAAATTACATCTTACATCCCTTACGTTTGTATGTAATGTAATAATGTAGAGCGAGCATCAACGTCAACAGTTACACCTTGGTTTGTTGGGAAATTGTATTGCATTTATCGTAAAATCGCCTATTTTTGGGTCATTAGGCTTGTCCTACATCGGTTTCATTTGAATTTAAAAAATCTTTATCTAAAACAAAATAATTGTAATCTTAAAACGGATCTCACTCCAAGAATATTCGTCACGAAAATGATAATACATTTTCATTACATCACTATCGTTGCTAAATGTCATGATTGCGCACAGAGAAAGATAAGGTAATTTTTGAAGTTTTTTCTTTGTAAAAAATCAGGTAAACAATAAATAATTATCTAAGTGGAAACATATTTTACTAAAGTATAAAAATTAGAGGCTGCCATCTAATAGGTTTCAAAAACGCCAGTATATTTGAAATCATTTTGGGCAGAACAATCGTCGTGTATTTTTATACAGCATGATTAATTAATTATTAATTAAGATGCAGCCGCGGACATTAACTTAACTTTTATTGTTCATAAGTTTTTTAAGAATTTAATTTAAAAATGAGTTAGCAAATCACAATATCTTGTCCACTTTTAAATGATGTAGATACATTAATGAATAAAAAATTTCCACCTTTCATTGAAGCAGACTCATAATGATAACATTATCTTTATGCCTGTCAATTAAGTTTAAATATCCAATCATATTCATCATTATGTGAAAAAAAGTGCTGTAGTACGGCCAAAAATGCAAACTCAAAATTTTGGCACTTCTTTAAGTATTCCGACCAAAGAATTTTCAACAAATACAGTTTTAAAAAAATAACTTCGTGGTTGTAAATTCTTAGCTTCACTTTCAGTCAAGATCGATCCGAATTTGATTAAAAAGGTATAAGTATATAATAAATATACATTGCTATTACCAATACATTGATATACTAGTAATTCTTGTAAACCATTTTATTTAACTCACAAATGTTTTTTACCTTTTGAATAAAACTTTACACATAATGTAATTTTACCTCACACTAGTGTAGGTATACATATTTAGTAATGTATATGATATTCTAAAAAACTAAACCATTTATGTTTTTGCAAAATATTAAAGAATATTTGTTCTGAATCTATGTAAGATTTGTTATTTAATTTATTATTAAATTATTATGTAATCATCTAGTCAGAACTTCATACATTTTTTATTCCAATTTTGGAAAAAATCCTTTTGCATTGTATTCAGAAAAATCTGACTTTTTTGTATCTTTCATGAAGGTCACTACAATGGACACAAATATGAATGTTGATATAGAACTAGAAGAATTCCAAGAAACGCAAACATCATCAAATCAACGATTTCAGGAACCTTATAATGAAAAAAGGTGGAGGCTTTCTTATTTAAAAGTAAGTACATGAGTAAAATAAATTCCAAAAAAAAAAATTCTCTATAAAAAAATGCGCATTGTATTCTTGCCGTTGCTTCATTATTTATAGCCTGATTTGAATCATTCAAAGATCAAATNNTTTTAAAATTTATTCTCATAGAGGATTTTTTTCTAAATCGAGCAATGTCTGACAAATTCATTTTAGTGGGAGATTTATTAGAAAAAAAAACTAAGTATGAAAATTACAACTATATTACAAAATTCTCAAATATGCCGTGGAAAACAGTCAGAACTCAAACTGCGATAAATGTCATTTAAGCGTTAGTGTCAGTTTATTTGATTGTTTTTCATGGCACTCTTGAAAATGATTTAATTGTTTTGAAAAATCCATTTCAATTTTGACAGACACTGTATTTTTTTCTAACAAATTTTACACCAAAGTCAATTTGTTGTACATTATTAGATTCAGAAAAAAATATACGTTGTCATTTAAAATTAAAAAATCCATTCCCGTCTAACATTAAAGTTGATATTGGAAAAAATTGCAATTAAGGTCTGATTGTGCTATTTTCGCAATCGTGTCGTTTGGTTTTTAATTTATTTAAATCGAATAATAAATAAGCAAATTTCGGCTTAGGGCGCGTTTTGTGAGATAACCTGTATAATGCGATCCACTGAAATATCCAGTTATTTCACGATTAAATTTTGTGTTATGATTAAATATTTTTATAATCAAAATGTTATCATATTACACTGAAAAAACTTAATTGTGAGAAATTCAACTGTTGAATGAAATTTATACTTAACTAAATAATTTTAAAATTTTGTGTACCAGTCATGAAAATAAATTAAATATTATTGTACGTCGTTTTCAATATTTTATTTGTTTTATCATTTTTGTGATTTTATAGAGCTCAAGATAGAACTAAATTAGAACTAAAAATATTCATGCAATAATAGCTAAGTAAAAGATAACAACTTTTTTGAATCCATTTTCGTTTTAAGTACAACAGAATAATGCTTTATCAATAGATTATAAATCAATACGTTGCTACGTGCACATATACAGGTGCAATTTCATTAAATCAAAATATGTATCTATTAGAATAACGATATTCAAATAAAATCTAAGTAATTTTACCCAGCAATGTTTTGAAATCTGTTTCTTTTTTCAGAACCAGTTTGAATGTCTACAACTGGATAAACTCTTTAACAGATACATCCAAAGAATAAGTCATGGCTATTTTTCACAATTTTTATCACTTCAGATTATATTAATCACATCCCATTTTATCATATTGTTAGCTGAAGTTGTAAGTATTAGTTATTTTATAAAGCACCTGGGTGTTATTAGAAAATTAAATTGATATTTTTAAAAAGTCGCAATTGGCAACTTATAATACCTAAATGCATGAGGTAATTAAATGGTGTACAACCCAGAGTGTTTATTACTTGTATGTATCTTTTGCACGTGTACAATAATAATTTTTCATAAAATTTTGTTTTAGTCTGAGCTGAACGATATAATACCAGATCTTGTTCTTTATGGCATAGTTTGTATATTCTCAATGATTCTCTTAATAGTAACAGATAATTACGTGAAGCAGCATCCGTATCTTTTAAAAATTTTCGCAGGAGCTGCGTTTGTTACTATTTTCTTTATCAACGCCTTCATCCCGTTTTTCTACAGAAATAAACAAGATTATGCCAACTTACGACCGGCTTACACCACCTATTTGATAATATCGAATTACATTTTTTTAAATATACACAATAATCTGGTAGCACTTGTTTTGGGCCTTTTTGTTTCTATTTTTCACATAGTTACATTAATATTAGTTACCTACGACAATACCGGTAAACTCTACCAAAGGGTAGGTAATTTTTAGTTTCACTCTTTAGATCTATATCTTTAGATACGAATAAATTTTTCAGCTTGGCTCGGATGCCATTTATTTAATATGCATCAACGGTTTGGGTATTTATTTTCGATATATGAATGAAATTGTTATCCGAAGGAGCTTTCTTGACAGAAGGTCTTGCGTAGAATCCACTTATCAACTAAAATTTGAAGAAGAACAGGAGGTAAATTTAGCAGTGAGTTTATCAAACTGGCATATGTTAAGAATTGAATTTTTAGAATCACCTGATGTCAAGTATCATCCCTCAGCATATAATCGTGCAAGTGAAGAAAGCCATCACGGAATACTGGAACGATGATAACGTCGAAATTGCCAAACACAAACCATTCGAGTAAGCTCTTATCCAACGTTCACAAAAATTTTTTCGAACAGTTCTACTTTCTAGAGATCTTTATGTTGAAGAGCATCCACACGTGTCCATACTTTTCGCAGACATTGTTAACTATACTGCAATGACCACCAGACTGGACGTGACTGATCTTTTGGAAGTGTTAAATGAATTATTTAGTAGATTCGATGAAGCTTCTGAGGTAACAGTAAATCTAAGCACTAACTTGTATTTACACTTTTCCCTATTTTAGAAACTGAACGTCCTCAGGATAAAATTTTTGGGGGACTGTTATTATTGTGTGGCTGGTTTACCTCCTGATCCTGCACCAAATCACGCCGAGGCTTGTGTAGACCTTGGTTTAAAAATGATCTCCATCATTGCTGATATACGGTAAAAATTTGGAAGGCTTCTGTGATATTTGGTTTTAAGTTTTTTCTTTCTATTAGAGAGCGAAAAAACCTGAACATAAACATGAGAATAGGCATACACAGTGGTAAAATAAGCAGTGGAATAATAGGAAGTATCAAATGGCAATACGACATTTGGTCTAGAGATGTTGACATAGCTAATAAAATGGAAACTGAAGGAACAGCAGGGTAATTAGTTGTAAAAGTGATAGTAACAAAACTAAATTTTATTTTCCTTTTTAGAATGGTGCACATAACTAAAACAACCAAAGAACTTCTGACTAAATCTTATAATATATCCTTATCAAAAAAGACTGTAAACAACGAAAGAACTTTTCTAATTGCTCCCAAACAAGAGCCAGAAGTACGGTTATATTTTCGTAAATAAATTATCTTTAACCTCCAATAAATATTTTGTTTTAGGCAAAAAGTATACCAAACGGAATAACTGAGGGCAAAATAGCCACTTACAAAGAAATATCTGAAACCACTAACAACACGGAAAATAACGATAACCAGAGGAGGCTGACGATTTATATGAAGCGTACTAGTACAGTACCTAATGATCTCAAATCTATCACTACACCAAATTTAGAAAACCCCCATCGGAGTTTCTCATTAATAAATAACTATCGTGCAATACCAGAAAACTATGATAATAGCACAGATAATCAAAAGAATGGTGTCGGTAAACGTCATACATTCCCTGAGAGGAGATTTAGTGGTAATCCAGGTTTGACATACTTTCAAAGAAGGCCGAGTGCAAATTCGAGGATCTCAACTGCCAATGATCGCAAAAGACGAACCGCGTTCATGAATAACAATATTAAAAGATACAAGGAACGATTAGCAGATACCAACAAAGAACTGGAAGATACTATTGAAAATATGCTCTTGTCCAAATTTGAGTGAGTAATAGCCACAATGAGAAGCGAACATTTTTTACTTTGCAATTTTCTTACAGGCAGTGGTTTCATGTTCATGATATGTATCGAATCTTATTAGTATTTAAAAATTTTAAAAGTGAACTGGATTTCATCAAAATGCCGGATCCTTTATTTAAATACTACCTCTTAAGTGAAATTTTGTTAGTTATATTAGTATTTATAATTGAAAATTTAACACTTTCAACGTAAGTTATTTCTAGCATTTTAGACAACCTTTCAACGGAAACAGATATGTAGTCGAAGATATACAAGTTTGTGGCCATGTTAAATAACTCGTTTAACACTTAAGTCAAAGTTCTGGGAATCGTTTATTATTAAAAAGACCCGAGTTACGTTTCGTTAGAGTTTGAAATAAAATACACTTGTCTATTCATTTTAATATAATTATTACTGGAACTGCCTGCACAAAAATTGTCATTTGAGTTCAGTTTCATAATTTTGCTTCTGTAAACTTATAGAATTTTTGAAGAATTCGGCAAAAGAGTGAAAAAATATCGAAATTTTGAATTCTTGAAACAAATTTTGAATGCTTCTTTACAGCATATATTTCAAAACGCTGTATATGTGGATTATAGCATTTCTGTTTGGGAAATTGTTATGAGTGTTTTAACGAACATTATTAAGTGACTTACAAAGACTTTCTATCTAGTCATTTGAAGAACATCTAAAATAATAAATATGTTTTTGTTTTTAGGTGGGATTGGCCTCCTTGGCCTTTTTATTTAACTATAGGCATTATAGTTTTATTTTTTCTACCACTTTGCTGGACTTATCACTTGTGGAGCAGATATATAGCAAAATTTGAAAATGATGCCCCCAAGAATAAAATAATATGTTTTTTATTTAATACGTCGAAATTTATAACTAATAATGTAGCAGCAAGAATAGTTATTTATACCATTTTGTATGGATTGTTTTGTTTATGTGTTCTTACAGAATGGGTAAGTTTTCAAAAATTTGCTCATATAAATGAAAACTGAAAAATTTATTTCGCTTTTTCATTTTAGATAGATTGTTTTCATATAAATGCACATGAAAACACTTTATCACGGAAACAAAATTTCCTTTTACTGATGTTAAGAAGTGGTGAATCTGTTGAAACGTCTAATGTAAACTGCATCATCCCATGGGTAAGATTATACATGTGTTAAATAATATAATATATTCATGAAAAAAGAAAAAATCTGATTCCCTGTGGGAGCCAAGGTATCTTACCGATTGCGCCATATTGTATTTATATCTTGAATATTTAAAATAAGTTTTATAATGCTAGGGTTAACTGATGTTTATTTTATATTTTTTATAATATGTTATTTCGAAGTAACCAATTACTACCACAACAAACAAACTCAATTCTTATTTATAATTTTCATTGAATATTGCCTTTTAAGAACATTAGTTACTAATAAATTTAATTTTTTTCAGCATATGACTGAAACTTGTGGTTTAGCCATAATTATGAGCTTTCTATTTCTTCGAATGTACATGTGGTTAAAATTATTGTATGCAGCAACGATTGCTGTTGTGTATTCCTGGTGCATTCTGCAGTACAGCGGTGGATTTTATGGAGTAATTAAATTGTAAAACTCTTGATTACATTATATAACCATCACCATACTTTTCAGGCCAGCCAGACCTATAATTATTTACTTAAACCTCAAATTTCTCATATTATGGCTGTCGTATTTTTAACTGTAATGCTTCACTTGGTTGATCGCCAAACAGAGTACATGAACAGACTAGATCATCTATGGTACAAAAATTTAATTGAAAAGGAAAAAAAGGCCAACGATATGCATGCAGTAAATACTATGTTGCTGAAAAACATTTTACCACTGCATGTTGGTAAGTTGGTTTAAATTATTTTTTAACTATTTTCTATTTTTTTTTCTGCAGCTGAACTATATTTAAATGTTACTAGACATTCCTCTGAAGAGGTATATCATGAGAATTATGAAGACGCAGCGGTGATGTTCGCTTCTATAATGAACTTTTCAGTGAATGATATGGGACAAGGTTTTTTGAAAATAATGAGTGCAATAATAAGTGAATTTGATATGGTACTGATATTCCTATTTATTTATTTTTTATTTGACCATGTATATGTTTGTTCTAGCTATTGGTCGGTAATACTTTTGGCAGACCTATTGAAAAAATTAAAATTGCCAAATGGACTTACATGGCTGCTTGTGGATTAGCTCCTGGTTTGGGTAATGCCGAAAACATACGTAAGGATCAATGTAATCATGTCGTGATATCTTTACTCAAATTTGCCGCGAGTTTGATGCAGAAGTTGAAAAGTATAAATAAAGAAATACCAGGATTTGAAATGAAGTTAAGGATAGGTATGGCCATTGACGAACAAAGCTTTGAATGTAACTTTATCTTTATTTCTTGCAGGAATATCATATGGTCGCATTGCTGCTGGAGTAGTGGGATCCAAAAAACCCCTTTATGATATTTGGGGTGATCCAGTGAATATGGCCTCTCGAATGGATACTACTGGCTTGCCAAATCATATTCAAGTATTAAAACCAACGGCTGAAATTATTGAAGCATTCGGCTATGTTTGCAAATACAGAGGAGAAATTCGAGTAAAAGGGAGAGAAAATCTTGTATCTACGTATTTCGTAGAGTTGGATGAAAACTTTAATTTAAAAACACGAGACGCTTAGAGTGATATAGTGTTAAGTATTATTATTTAGAAACTTTCACAGAGGCTTTTAATACAGATAATGAAATGTAGTCTTATATGAAATCAAAAAGGAACGAACTATTTGAAAAATTTTGGAATTAGTCCTCTATACTTCTCAAAAC
The DNA here is from genome assembly GCA_004193795.1 of Asbolus verrucosus. Classification (NCBI taxonomy): domain Eukaryota; kingdom Metazoa; phylum Arthropoda; class Insecta; order Coleoptera; family Tenebrionidae; genus Asbolus; species Asbolus verrucosus. Next base: position 16,506 of record QDEB01001084.1, on the reverse strand, counting down.
AACTAGTAAATTTAAATATTTTGTTTTTGTTAGACTGCAGTTGAATTAGAACCTTGGATTTGTACTGCAGAAGACAAAAAAAATTAAATTTCGAAAAACATACTAAATAGAAATCAACTTACTTTGATCCATAAATTGTAAAGAAACGACTAGATAGGTTGCAATCGACGACAACATCTGTAAAATAAAAACTATTCATTAGTTATTAATTAGCTGTCAGATTAGATTTATAAGAATTTATTTATTACCGTGCACATACGTTTTATAAGATTTAAGTGTAAATATATATTTTTTATATATTGTATTTGTGATAAATCCAGATATGTTCAAACATATGGACAAACGGAAAAAATAAGCTATATATTTTTAATATTATAAAGAAAGACTAGATAGGTTGCAATCGACGACAACATCTGTAAAAAAAACTATTCATTAATTGTAAATTAGCTGTTAGATTAGATTTATAAGAATTTATTTATTACCGTGCACATACGTTTTATAAGGTTTAAATGTAAATATATATTTTTTATATATTTTATTTTTGATAAATCGAGATATGTCTAAACATATGGATAAACGGAAAAAATAAACTATATATTTTTAATACATTTGTTACTGATGAATTTGGGTAGAAATGTGCATGTAAGTGCTTACAATCAGGTTAATATATTCCCGATATATCCACTCATGGGTCGAGATGTACAGTCACCGTTAGACTGTTGTGTGAAAGCTCTCAGGCGGTGACATCAACTTTTAAGAGCTTCGTTAAGTTTTATTGCCAGCAGATGTCACTTAAAACAAGTATCAGGTCCGTATTTATTTCTTCACTCCACGGTTGCCACATACTTGTTTTACAAATTGAAAATATTAAAGTCAGAACATGATTGCGATTACGAATAAAATTTTATTCTACTGGTCTCAACTTTTCAAATGTTTTTAAACTACTCTGACCTAAGGTGGTCAAATCTGTTTGTCCTTATACAGTCATTATGAGATTCTAGAAATTTTGATAAGAAATACTGAATTCAAATTTATNNTCAGGTAGATGGTGGGCCCAAACAGTTGCAAAACCCGAGTTAAGGTCCAGAATTTCGCATAACGGGTTGAGGACGACTATCCTTATGTTTCAGAATATAATTTTGTAGAAACATTTTCACCAATTCAAATTCGGGTGCCTCCGTTAGTGTCTGGTCCTTTGAAATTGGAGCATGGGAGCACTCAAATAATCTCGATGATCTCAACCTCAGTTATAGAAGATGTTAATATTATTGTTCATATTGTTATTTACGTAATATCTTCAATGAAATGATATTTTAAAGGTGCTTGGATCTAAATCGCTAACATTAAAAATTTTAATGCAAACTAAAGTAATAAATAATGAATAATATTCCATTTACTGTTACTATTTGAAACTAATAGGGTTTTCAGATCTGTTATGTTAAAGTGCTATTGGCTGTTTTTATTACTTTTTTATAATGTTGGTACAATTAGAAAATTTTTGAAGTTTTGAAGTAAATATTGGTATAAAAACTACTCCTAAGAGTGTAACTGATTTCACAAATTCACCACAAAATCACATTTTCTTACTGAAACTTGACTCAATTTTCCTCAAAGTTTATTTAACTACCATTCGAAAAATTAATGTTGAAAATTAAAATAGCAAAATGCGACACTAGGGTTACACAAGGATGAAGTTGACAAGGAAAAGGCAGTATCACAACATAAAAGTTACTAAACTCACCAGATCTAGTTTTGAAAGTAAACGGGGTTTAAGTAATACTTTTGTATTTATTACTTTACTTTATAGATTTATTGTAACATTTTTTTGTGATAACAGTTCATTTTTTTTTTAAATTCCAATTTGTGAAGTGTGTTTTTGACTGAATTTGCCTTCACACATTTAACCTTGACTGTGACGTCAGATATGTCATTACAGATGTCAACTGTCAAACTGCTGTCAATTTTTTTATTGGATGTTAAATTTAACATTGGGTCATTTTGTGTGAACTGTGCTAATTTAAACAATGATCATCATGACAAAAATAAATTAGATTCTAAATAACAGAAAATGATTATACTGGAAAATGAATCGCAAGAAACGAAAGTGGTATGGTTCAGGAAAAAATGATCGTTTTTCTCTACATCAGTCTGCTGTTTACTTTAATGTCCCTTGGGGCCACCGAAGTTACTGTTAGCAACGAAATGTCAACCGAAGACAATTTGGAATCCCCTCTATGTTGCAACCTTACAACAGATCGCGTGGAAATTGATTACAGTTCAAAAATCGTAGAAAATGAATACATTGTTATGTTCAACGGTTATTACAAAAATCAAGCCCGAGCCAATTACATTAACACTGCTCTTAACGCATCTGGAGTGAAAAAATGGAAAATAATATCGAGAGAAAACCCAGCTAGCGATTATCCAAGCGATTTCGATGTAGTCATGCTTGAAGATACAGACAGAGGAGCTGGACTTGACGCCCTCACTAATCACCCCTCGATAAAAACGGTAACAGCCCAACGAATGGTTCTGCGCACTTTGAAATTCGTCAATGAAAATTATATCAGACGTGGAAGGACCAGCTTGACTTCCAAAAATCAGTTTTGGCAAGCGACTGGCCGACACACCAGCAGGAGGCTGCTAAGAGCGATTCCCAGACAAATCACGTCGGTTTTACAAGCAGATTCGTTGTGGAACATGGGAATAACAGGCAAGGGTATTAAAGTGGCTATATTCGACACTGGACTCTCCAAAACTCACCCACATTTTCGAAAGATCAAAGAGCGTACAAACTGGACCAACGAAAGGACGTTTGATGATGGTTTGGGCCATGGGACCTTCGTTGCTGGAGTCATAGCTTCCAGCAAAGAGTGTTTAGGTTTCGCCCCCGATTCTGAGCTCCATATATTCCGAGTGTTCACTAATAATCAAGTATCGTACACATCCTGGTTTTTAGACGCCTTCAACTACGCAATTTTGAAAAAGATCAACGTCCTCAATTTGAGTATCGGAGGGCCTGACTTTAAGGACCATCCTTTCGTCGATAAAGTGTGGGAGCTGACAGCCAACCGCGTCGTTATGGTGTCTGCGATCGGGAATGACGGCCCTCTGTATGGAACTTTGAACAACCCCGCCGATCAAATGGACGTTATTGGAGTGGGTGGCATCAACTTCGAGGACCAAATTGCAAAATTTTCGTCAAGGGGGATGACCACGTGGGAATTGCCACAAGGTTTTGTTTCTTAAGAAGCGAGAATTTCAGAAATAAACGCGAATTATCGCAGGTTATGGCAGAGTCAAGCCGGACATAGTTACTTATGGTTCGGCGGTAAGAGGGTCCAACATTAAGGGCGGTTGCAGAGTCTTATCGGGAACTAGTGTGGCGTCCCCTGTGGTGGCTGGTGCCGTAACTTTACTGGCGAGTGGAGTCTTGCATCGTGGAGAGATGATTAACCCTGCCAGCATCAAGCAGGCCCTTATGGCGTCGGCCCGGCGACTTCCTGGTGTGAATATGTTCGAACAGGGTCATGGCAAACTGAATTTAATGAAAGCATATCAAATTTTGAGTAGCTACAAGCCGCAGGTATGCTCTCATTTCTTTGTATATTCTTTAACAACAGCATTTCTTCAGGCGAGTCTTAGCCCGAGTTATATAGATCTCAGCGAATGTCCTTACATGTGGCCTTATTGTACTCAACCGCTCTATTATGGTTCTCTGCCAGTGGTGGTCAACGTGACCATTTTGAACGGTCTCGGGGTGTCTGGCGTGATAGTTAACAAGCCTCAGTGGCACCCATATTCCCCTCAACATGGCCAGTTGCTTGATATAGCAATATCACATTCAGAACTGCTGTGGCCGTGGTCGGGATGGATGGCTGTTAGTTTGTCAGTTTCTTCAGAAGGTGCCACCTATGAAGGTCTGGCCCATGGACATATTACGGTAACTGTGGAGTCGCCGCCTGGTTTGGGAGAAACAGAAGCGAGGCAAAGCACAGTCACGCTCCCCATTAGGTTATTTTTGGTCGTGTTGACGTAATCTGTTTTCTAATAGGAGTGCTTTTCTAATAGGGCGAAAATCATTCCAACGCCTCCGAGACATAAACGGATATTATGGGATCAGTATCACAACTTGCGATACCCGCCCGGTTATTTCCCAAGAGACAACCTTAAGGTTAAAAATGACCCTCTTGATTGGAATGGGGACCATATCCACACAAATTTTAAGGATATGTATCAGAATTTGCGAAACGCCGGATATTATGTAGAAGTATTAGGTAATGATTAAAACATTTACAATGAGTATTACAACTTACACACTGTGCATAGTTATCACGGCCAAGTGCTTAAATCTAGCGGTGTTTAACTTTGTAATGCAATACTTTTCGTCTTAAAGTGGTTTTGTGGTTAAAGTTACATTTTGACTTATGGACAGACAAGTTTATATTCTTTTTGACATCCGTCTCGCATTTATGTTCATTTTTATTGCAACAAAATACTCAAATAACCATAAATATTTTGATTTGAACTTTGTAATTCNNTTCGTTTTAAATCTTAATTTGGATGTAAATGTGTATTTACTGCAATAGTTCACGTATTGATTCAATTGGTTACAACTGAGGAACGTTTGATCAAAAAGTTTTCTGATTAGAATATGCCATGGAAATATTTTTCATGTCTTTGATTGAAGCTACAAATGTCAAATTGAAAATTGTGCAAGTCAAAACAAATCAAGCAACGACACTCGATGAGAAAACTTTTTAATCACATGTTATATGTTAGTCGCTTTCGCAGTCAGTAAGAAATTAAATCAAAAAAGCCATGTTTAGATGTGTACATGCAGCTTTTTCATCTAGAAATAATCGAGTATTCACACACGGACGTTTAATGCATAACCAACTTTAGTTGGATTAATTTACATCTCAAAATGACGAAATTTTTACTTGTTTTATGAGAAGGATCAGTTAAATAAGAATGTTAAGAAGTTAATTTTTTGGAAACATGAAATTTCTTTAGGTTTCTGACATTTCTTAGAATACCATAAACGGTTAAAATCCGAAAGCAGCAAAATCTAATAAGAATCTAGTAAGAATCTTAACCGAAATACCAAGAGCTCGAAGATATTAAATTTCATAGTGTGAGTTCCAAAACCTTCCTCTCGTACTTAGAGTTTAAACTTTGCCATTTCAAAATTAAGAATATTGAACTACTGACATCAATGATGTTATTGACTGTCGAGTATCATTACACACTCAGTTTCATCCCCATACTTTACTTATTTTACTTATTACCACTTTTTACTTCATGCCTATGACTAATAATCTCTTACTTTTAAGTAAATTTTGGAACTCAACCAAAGGTATCAGGTATGAAGACCACTTTTTTAAATAAAAAGTCAAAAATGCAAAAAACCATGGCAAAAGCATCTCTAATAACAACAGCCCTTATTGCTATTTGTTGTATTTTTGTGTTTTTTCCAATAAAAATTTGGCATTGCGTCAAAGGCTTTTAGTTGTTATGTACAGTCACAGCATTATTTTGCAAAATTCCAAAAAAAAAAAATAGAATTAAATCATAAGTACAATTTTTTCAAATAGCATTTCTAAATAATTCGAGTTATTCCTTTAATTCAGTAACATTTGCATGTGATTAGGTGGATGTGACAATCAAGTAACTTGATTGGTTAAAATGTGAGTGAAATAGGCAGTAATAAAATGACAATTTCACTACAAATTCACTGCCTGTTATTAGAGGTAATAAATTAAAACTTGGAAGAAACTTATTAAACATCCACTATCTTAATGAAAATATATAGATTAACATCAATATAAAATCGTCTTTTGTGACATCACCCCGTTATTGAAACGAGATTTAGGAATGACAAACACCATACACAATTACTTTCATAAGTAATCCACAGCAACCCACTGTTATGACAGATTATTACAGATTTCATTCACAAATTATTTATATTTTTTTATTCGCAACGAAATACAAATGGATATCCTTATAATTCATTGTGTTGATTGTACACGTGTCTTTGATAGGGTTGTGATAAAACAAATTACATTCATGAATGTGAGAGAAATACTTTTTATATTATAATAGCAATTTTAAATGTTTGAAATTGTTGGGATGGGACAATGAGTATATACGATGACCTTGACCAATCTCAACACTTCAACTCTTAAATACTAGTTTTTTGGGTACGTAACGCCTATAGTATCTCTCAGCTTATAATAGGTATCACTTCATCGGCATGTCCCCTTAACATAACAAAAAAATTTAAAAAACAGCTTAATAGACTTAAAGTTTCATTTAGTGACTCATCCTAAAAGCGAATTCATATTAATTTTATGAAAAACAAAAGAATCAAATGGGAGAGTTTTGTTGCATAGGTATCCCTGTCTGATTGATTGATCAAACCTATTTATTTTTCTGACCAATTTTCGCCAATTTTGCCATCCACAAATCGAGTTTGAGGTATAGAAATATTCCAGGATCCCCCTTCACCTGCTTTGACGCTTCCCAGTACGGAACGTTGTTGATTGTGGACCCGGAAGAAGAGTATTTTCCGGAAGAAATAGCAAAATTGAAAAGGGATGTTGATGCAGGACTGTCAGTTATCGTGTTTGCAGATTGGTACAACGTTACCATAATGAAAAAGGTTAAATTTTATGACGAGAATACCAGACAGTGGTGGATGCCTGATACTGGAGGCTCAAACATTCCAGCCTTAAACGATTTGCTAGCGTCGTGGGGTATTGAATTCGGAGACAGAGTCTTCGAGGGAAGTTTCAAGTTAAATGACCATGATATGTACTACGCTTCAGGGACAAGTATTAGAAAATTTCCCAAAGACGGACTCCTGATTTCTGCAAATGTCCACGATCAGGGCTTGCAAGTAAGTCGTAAGTGTTATTCGTGTCGACTTATTTACTTTACGTGTTGCTTCAAGATGTTGGGTGAAACTTCAGAAGCAAACAAGAAGTTGAATGTTCCCATATTAGGGCTGTTGCAAAGTAAAGCGACAGATAAGAGTGGAAGGATAATAATTTATGGTGATTCAAATTGTATAGATGCTAGTCATTTGGAGGCCGCATGTTATTGGATGTTGGATGCCATGTTAGAATACACTTCAACATCACATTTGCCTTCAATATTTAAAGATAATCAACTAACAGATTTAGAACATCAAACTGACACCGAAGTGCCAGTCAGGATGGAAGGAAACCGTCTGCATAGATATTCGAAAGTTTTAGAAGGAAATTTAGGGGAATCACAAGCCAGGCCGTTGCCTCAGTGCCCGCATTTGGTGTGGGCACACCCAATTCCATTAAATGTTTCAGCACCCTCAAATCTATATCAGTCACAGAAGTTGCTGTCATTGATGGAAGACGTTGCGTTGCCAACATTGAACATAGAAAATATTATAAGAGGTAAGCAGACTGAATTTTTTTAGGGTGTCTTGTGAAATTCTTGAATTCCTGTTCTTGATGGAACGAATCTATCACTAACCGCAGATTAAATTCTTGTAGATGCATCGGGCCATGAAAACAGCGAGGAGGCAGATTTATGGAGCTGGAGAAACAAGCAGGTCAGCCCGGTAGCGTATAAAACCGAAAATTTTAGTTTTACTTTTACCGTATTAGTATTATTGTCTATTCTTGTGTTTTGTTACTGGCTTCGATTGTATCGACCAAAACCAAAGAAACGGAAGCTCTGCAAGCGGCTGATTAATTTCATGCAGTGCCGCAGGATGTCTACTGTTTAAAAATTCAAACCAAGCTTAAAGTTTACATATTTTGAACGTACAACATGTCAGAACATGTACAAACCAGAACAACATTACAATATGTACTAAGCAACTAAACTACTGTGAAATTACTGCCAATAATTAGTCACTCTACATCATCTTGTTAATTTATTATGGACGAGTTAAGATATCGAGATATTTATTTCAAAGCTAAACAATTTTTTTACGTTAGACGTATTCAAATTCATTAGAATTCGAAGTAGTATTGTCGTTTATTTTTAACAGAATCTGTTTACAGTTGTTCCCAGTGTTATAAAAAATGTTGCGTAATAATTACTTCATAAACTATTCTTAAAAAATTCTTAAGTTCAGTTTTTCCCTGTTCTTAACTAGATAGCTTAGCCGCTTAGTCGGTAGACGCATTATTGAAAAGTTTTTTTTTTAATAACAAGCAAATTAACCAGTAACATTGTTTTTTTGGAAAAAAATATTTTTCTCTTTTTTTTTATTAAACTGTTAACTGTTAAGTTAAACTTAAATCACAATTTCAACTGGTAAAAACATATACATTTCCAACCAAATGGAAAAAACATTGGTGCTGAATCACCCGGTATATATACAGCAAATTTGTGATTTTGTAGATTTTCGCTAAAGGGGTAGTAAGCCGACATATGTATATCTTTTTTCGGTATCAACTTTCGCACCTATCTTATTTGTAGGTGTTAGGTGCTACAGATAATTCCATGTCCAGGCGATCCATTTTCCAAACTTCTTCCGAAATGAAAAAAGAATTGACTGTCAAATTTTCAAAATTCAACATCGTTTAAAAAAACGTTTTTTTTTAATGTGTGCGGGTTTATTATACAAATTTTTGTCATTAAAGCCAATTTTAGGGTTGTAATTTAAAAGTTGGACCGGCTTGACCTGGAATGACACTTTTTTTTTTCAAGTTGACCGTACGTTTACACTGTTTCGAAAAACTGAATTTTCTTATCAGTCCTATTAATGTACCTAGAAAATATTAGTGAGACCAAGTAAAAAACATCAACTATATAATTGTCACCTTTTGTATATTTTAATCGCATTGTAGATAGCATAATTTGTAGATTTATATATATACTAATTATACATATTTATTGTATGTTTGATTTAATATGTTTTGTATGCGTGAGAGTAGATTATGTTTTAAACATTTCAGTTATTAAACAAATATATTTTTAGTAAAACTGAAACATTCATTTTTGAAAGTTAAGTACTTACCGATGGAATTTGTCGTTTATCAATGGTGAAGTATCCAGCAGCAGAGACTTCAACAGGACGTGCGGCAACTTGTATCATGAAGGTTTGAATCTAAATAAAACACTTTTTAAGCACAGAACTTGATACATATGCTATGTTTTTCTAAAATTTCAGGAAAAGTGCCGATGATCAACATATTTCGTTCTTTAAAACGTATTTTGGCGAATACGAAACAAATAGGGGCAATGGCAATCGCGAAAACTCAGACCGCATTGCTGGGTTAATCTACGAATTGTTTGCAATGTATAATCAATTGCCCAGTAACATTCGAAATTTCAGATTCATTTAAAAGTTAACGGAGAAAATAGACAACTGGGAATTTTAAAATTTCAGATAAACTATCATTAAAAAAAAGTTGATAAATTGACTTAAAAACCAAGATCTTTTGGGAATCCTTGGATGAAATGGCGTGCGATCAACTTCCAGTTACCACTTTGTGCTAGAATGTCGTAGCTAGTTTCGCCTGTCACCCAAAAGTTACTACATAAATGACATATTAGTATGAAACTCAGACCTGACTTTGTTAGCGTTCTAAAAACGACGCATTAAATGGTAACTGAAGGTATTCCATTTTTGATTACACGTTATAAATTTTACCAATCGTAATAATAATAATAATCACAATTACGAATTTGTATAACAATAAGAAATAAATACAAAAAAGATCAATTGCCAAAATGCACGAATGTGGATAATGGAGAAACAACGAAAAATGCAGAACAAAAATTTTTACCATGACATGTAAATGATCAATGTATTAATGTAAAATAATTTTGTCATGATTTCAAATTATCTGTTATTTTTAGACTTCTGCTTTGTAGCTGTTACTCAAATAAATTAATGTTAAAGTTATGGTGCCATTTGAAAAAAATATAAACAATCTCTTTAGAATTATGAAAACTTTCTTAATAAATAAATGTTGATTGTTAAAGCTTTCCTGCAGCTACATCGCTGAAATAAAACGAAAAAATGAAACCTATTGATTTTTAACTACATAAACATGAACTATAGTTGAAGTCAGTTAAAACTCGAAACGAAAATTTCGATAATGTAAGTAAGGACTGTTGCAGAGAGACAATTTATTTTATCTGTTTATCAAGAATCTAGGGGAGAAATTTTTGTTGGCATCCGTGT
>QDEB01001003.1:0-18576 GCA_004193795.1 Asbolus verrucosus | reverse complement strand
TTCCATGCCAAAATTGCGTTTTTTGTCACCAGATGACGCAGCAACTGTTATCTGGACTATACCGGGTGAAATCATGCGCATTCCTGCCGATTCAAAAAACATAATAGCGGGAAAGCCCAATAAGTTTGAGAAGCGAAGCGTGGCCGGCGATAGTCGACGAGGAGGCCTCGTGCATTTGATTGCCGGCGATCTGACAGAGAAGTGGGCGCGCGTGGTAACCGCGCGGAACAGCTGAATTCAAACAATGAAGATGTAATGGTAACGGAAGAAACTTTCGCGATGTGACAGTGGAAACTCGAGTGAAAATGAAGTGCTGTTAGGTGAAAATGCCTTTCGTGCAGCGCGTTGTCGAGCCCAAATATCTGAGCCGGACGAGCCTCTGGGACGAAGAGGGCAAGCCGCTGGTGACCGACGACGAGCTGGAAGCCGTCACCAACAACACCCTCAGCAATGCCCTTCGCCAACTCGCCTCTTTGGTGCTCGTCGCCAATGACATCTTCACGGAGTTGGGGAACCAGCTCAAGCTGATCAACAAGAGATCGGACGGCTTGAGGGCCAAAATCGAAGCGGTCGAAGGAAAGGTCGCCGCTTATGATCCCAAGAAGGTTACAGTTCGTAAGTAGCTATTTCTCATGCGACGTCCCCTCAGGTAAAAATCGTCTTGGTGTATCCTTGAAATACCTACCGCAAGATTTACTGGATACATACTTTATCGAGATCGATTGTGCACTATAAGGTCGCTGGGAGAAATAAGAAACAACAAACGTGCCTCAATCGCCTTGCTTTGTACCTTTTGTAATTCTTGTCTAGCGTTCTAAAGGAACAAGGTCGCTCGGCAATTTTTTAATTTCCCAACGGACTCCCATCACGACCTCGAAGTCGTTAGCCAACTCCACCTCGCCAACCTTTAATCATTCTTCGCACCCAAGCCTTTAATTGGAAGCAAATTACCATCAACTGAATAAATTCTTGTTCGCCAGGCTCGATTCACCCATCAAAACATTACGCAATTATCTGTCATTATCAAACGCTGAAAATTCGTTAATTAACGTCAGAAGTAGGTCCGCAGGTGCACATGTAGAAATAATTAAATCGCTTAAGCAACATCTCAACTCGTGTCAATTTTATCATGGCTTTTCTTGCAAGCAGGTGGGCCTCCAGTCATTTCTCATTAAATTTTCAACAGTCTCAAACTTTTCAACTTTTTCACGGAGAACTTTGTCGTTTTTCAACATGCTGCGGAGTATGTGATACAGCTTCCATTGCCATCATGTCACCAACCTCAATTTAAAAAATCAACGGTTACAGCTACCTGGCTTCTATGAATACTTGTATTATGACTGTTCGACGAATTAAGAAAAATTGTCCAGTCATCTCGGGGGTTTATACCGTGAAAATACGTTAGATCAGATTCTGTTGTATCTATGGCCCTAATCTAAATCTGCATTGGTTATGCGGAAATATTTCAGGAGTTTTGAGGGTTGACGAAAGCTATCTCGGGTTTTTCGATTCATGGTGAAGATGCGTAATGATTGTGTTAACTTTCGTTGTAAATTTTGCCATTAATGGAGCCCATTCTCCCAAGTTAAGTCGCCACGTCCCTATTAACATAAAAAGCAAATTTCGCTGGAAATTCGCTACCTGGGAAGATCGGGGATTGTTCCAAAATTTATTGTTCACCTGACTCTTTCCATTGTTGTTAATATTACGAGTAAATGACAATATCTAGCCTTTATAAATTCGTTTCGCATCCCAGAGGGAGTCGTAATGATTAAATCATGTTCTGCAGGTTGAAAAAAAAAAGATTTTTAGTTGATTTTAAAATCATAATTCAAGACCATCGACAGGATTAAAACTCGTTCAACCTAATCTGTACTACAATGATGAAATTTCGTCCTTCGCCGAACGTTTTTATGTTTTAATTGTCGATTGTGAGATACGTTTGTTTTTTAAAGATATTTTTCGAAAAGGAATCAAAACGTGTCAACAAATAAGCTTCAGGTTCTAGGAGAAAAGAAACATTTTCAATGATTCCAAAAAGTAAGAACTCACCGAAAGAAGTCATATTATATATTTTATGAATGTTTAGAAAATATCACATATCATATCATATGCTGCACCTGTTTAAATCAGATCTTATCATTTACGTCACATTAAGAGGCTTGTCCAGAAATACTTATGAATAATTATGCAAATGTGAAAATAAAATCCCGGGCATGTCCAAGTTCGTGCAAAATTCGACCCGTTTTATGGTCAGAAATTTCATTTTGTCCCATAAACGTCGTAAAGGGAACCATGTAAGGCGTCGTAATGTTCCGGTTTTTTTTGATCATTACAGTGTTTTATTTCTCAAGTTTATTGATTCTGCGGGCAATAGTGTGGGTTATCAGTTGTCATCATCCACGGGATATTTATTTAAAGCAAGATATGCCGTAATAAATTCGACGGGATTTTACTCGAGGAAAGAGTACGGAGAGAACTAGAGCAGCATTCATTGAGGATAAGTAAATCAGTCAACTTTTGGCATCCGGTCGCCGTAATGAGCGTAATTATGAAAACCCAGGAGGTCATGCGCACCGTGAATGAGATCATGTGTTTTTCTGTAATTAATTTTGATCTTGAACGCAGTCGCTCTGATGTCCTTATTAATTTATCAATTTGTCACGATGAAAGCGAACGTTATTTAAAGCAGCTCACTTTCATCTCAACCATTATAGATGCAGACATCTAGAGGAAACGCATCCACATTCCTCCACTCAACGGAGTTAATTACAAATCAATTATCAATCGTACAAGTCCTTTCCAGCTCGATTACGATTTTACGGTTCTTGCAGCGCAGCTCGCCGGAGATAATCACGTTGTACCTGAAACAATCGCATGGTCGGACGACCGTTGGGTTGGTGAGGTAATTCTTTCACAACGCTCGAACCGGAAAGCAGAAGGGCCTTGTCTGCGCCTACCTCCGGTCTGCGTAACCGTCATAGCCAGTTGTTTTGGAATTTTTTGGGGTGAGGAAACGTGAGGTCACGTGACGCGACAGCTGATCGGGATACGTGAAGTGCACCCGAGGGGTGTAAAAATATCACGGACGGAATTATCTCCGAAAGAAGGCGACGCTTTGTAGACGGTAGGAAACATGTTAAAATCCACCTGGATAATGAAGCGAGCAAATAAGGAAGGCCTTAATGGTCGCTGCTCATTGATAAGTCCCGGGGGTGATAATTTTAAAGTAAACATCAACAAATTCCTCTGCTGATTAAACGAGCGGGCCATAAAAAGTTCTTCCGTCCACGTTGTGTTCCTCCTCTGTTATAATCGCTCCAAGTATGATGCATGCAGTTTACAAGGACACGACCACGGTTGAAATGTTAACAGTCAGATTTTCATTGCAAAACTGTGGAAACTAATTTCCCTTCTCTTTTAGAACGTCACCACAAGAAAAAAAACTAGATCTGTTTACACAGAACTGCCTCGACTATACTTCGGATTTAAAGGACCAATATGGATTTTTGATTTTTTGTTGAAAAATTAGCGAGCCAACGACAAGAACAACTAATTAACATTAAAAACTCAAGACATAAATGCGGCAAATTTTGAATGGAAGAGTAGTGAACAAGCATAGACAGATCACCCTAAGGGATTATAGAAAGTACACCCCTGGTGTTTAGTTTCTGCGAAAGTTCGTTTAAATTGGCGTCGAAAATAAAATTATAACGAACTGAAAATAGAGGTATACAGAATAACAGAATTAAATAAGATTTCCTCTGCTGAATTGTGTGAGCTGGAAGTTCTGAGTTTTTTGCAGTGAAACCATTGTGAATTGAAAGAAAAACCCAACGTTCGTGACCGAACATTTAATATACTTTTGTTTGTGTTACAACAGTATCCAGCACAATTTTTTCTTGTGTGACACAATGAACAACTCAAATTTTGTTAATGACTTAAGTGGAGTCTTATTTCGAGTAGCTGCCCACGGTCCACGTTGTTACGAAATTGCTGTCCCATATACGGCTATTATAATGACTAATGAGGAACGAGACATTTTATCAGTTAATTCTTCTTACTATCATTATGTATTTGTTTACGCATCATTTATTACAGTAATACCATAAAGATACGAATTTATGTTATCTCAGAGGAGCGATTCTATAAATTTTACCTCAGTTTTAGTGAAAAAACTTTTTCAGATAAGAACTTCTGAAAGCTACCCTTTCTCGTCAACTTATCACTTTTATGGTTGTTTTATTCTGGAACGACTCTTCTCTCATTTAGCCAGTTTTATCGGTCAAGTCGTTTCTATGCGCGAAATTTGGGCACTTATTGTAATAATTATTACGACGATCGGCGCTACAAAGGGGAAGTGCTTATGGAATCGTTTTATTTTATAATGCATGGCGAGCACGTCCCGTCACTCTTCCTTTAAATTTTTATCTCAAGAATCCCTGTTTCAGCTGTCTTAGCCGTCATTCATGCCCGCTCCTACCGTTTATTTTCCAGTCCCAAGTTTATATTGTAATAAAAATTATCCAACGAACGAAATTTGGTTGGAATTGTCAGCCACAGACGGATTGTTTGTCAAATTCACGTTGTTCTGTTATCGATGTCGTTCTGATCCAAATGGAACGGAAGTACGCAGTTCACCTTGTGGAGTTATTATTCCGTAACGTCATTGACAGAAAGGTCCAGCTGTTGGAGCATTGTATGCGGTGTCCGGTGCCATTTAAAGTTTGGCAACCTGCAATCGACAGTTTTGTGGAATTTTTGGTTAATTCGAGTAATTTATGTAAATGGGGCGATAGACTTAGCCCCAGAACAGGTTGTTCGGAAACACAAGCAATTTTCTTCCATGTGTACAAGACAATAATGGCCCATGCAGCGCTTACCGTAAGAAATACCGCTCGTTTAAGCCGGCCATATTTGGATAAGACTCGAAAACCAAATATGAAACTACCTATGCGTGCAATGTTCAGCCATATGGTCAAATTAACTCGCATTAGAAACATGCTAATGTTTTTGTTACTTAACAACTTGAGATTACACCATCGTAACTGCACATTTCAAATTTATTGGATATTGTGAACAATGTTATCTTGGATGTACCTCAGTGCAATCGTATAAATATTTGGAAAAATTTCGCCCATTTTTAACATTTCACTTTGCATAAAACTGTGATAATTTTAACCTTGCAGGAATAATTATTAATGTAATATACGATTCCAAAATATTTCACGTCCGCCGAAATTTAAATTTTAAATGCAAATTGGTCGGTTTAGTGGCATCGCTGATGGCGGATTTTGAACATGATTGCAAAATTCGAAGTCGACTGAGTTCATTTTTCCAGTGCACGTTGTGGGGTTGGCAATGGTAAATAATCTTGCGTGTATGCCACCATATTGATCAAAATACTTAGGGGTCTCAGGTGTAGTAGCACAGCTAAATGACGGTCATTCTATTGAAAGTTTTATGAAGCGGAATTACACATCCTTTGCTTGGACGTCCGCTCGTGCAGGTGTCCGGACAGACAGTAACGGTTTTTTCGTTTGGGGTTGCGTTAGGAAAATTTATTTTCTTCATTAAAATCGCGGTTATCTTATGATTTCTTTGAAGGCTTAAAAGACAGCGTCCATCACGGCCGAAGTAGTCCAAACAGTCGCTTTGATGATGGACTTCAATCGAAGATTAGTTCGGCAGAAGCTCTCGCAGATAAAAAGTTATCTTAATTTTTATAGCTGGTGGCACTTTGGGAACCACCGCTTCTGGTTAATCGTAAACACGGCGATGAATTTTACTTTGGATGCTTAAATTAAATTTGGGCTTATCCGAGCTCATTTCCTTTGCTTTGTAAAAATTGTTTTTATGTTTGGGATTAATTTGGGGGAAGTAGGCGACTTCATTCAAGTCGGACATAAATTATTAAATTCTTGCGGAGCATCTCTGGTTTGCCGGTCCCTTTTACCAATTGAATTATTAGAATTTGGACCCCTAATTCCTCACATATTAAACGGTTTCCCTCCAAGTTCTGCACTTAATTAAGTGTTTATAGCCCGCTCGTTTTGGAGTTGATTGGACCGCAGCAATTCGGCCACCACAGACATGTTTTTGCATAAATGTCAAAAATTTCGTACGATTTATGAGGCAGATGCGTGTCTTGCAAACAAAGCACGAAACGGCTAATTTCTTTCTTGATAACCCGCGGGTTCTGTTCTCTAATTGATTAAAAAATTATAAAACTTTCACTGCTGTTTGTATCGGTATCCTTGTTTATACAATAATATTTCGTCATAGGTCAATGTATCTAAGCTGGCGTGAGAGAAATTATTACATATTTGAACCGTTCTGGGAATGACAACACTGCGACAGCACTGAAATGGAAAATTGTTTGCATCCAAACTAGGAAGTTCTAATAAATCGTGAAATTGCGCAACGCACAAATTGCAACGGCAACACTCCTCTTAAATCATTTTTTGAAATCGACGTCCGTTTATTTTCTCACGCTGAAGATGTGAGAGGCATAGCTTGTCACCGAGCAGGTGATCCGATTTCAAAGTTAATTCATGAAAACAGGTTGGGCTGAGTGGAAAGTGGCTTTGAAATCTTTCATAGTCCAGTTTTTGTAAAAATTTTTACGGTGGAGACTGAAATATAGTTCGAGGATGTATGGGTGGCTCCCATCGCATTTTATTCGTAAAGATTTCGCCAACATTTAAAATGACTTCTTCGGTTTCGTAAATTCGATTCAATTAAGAACCTTTTTAACAGTTTCGATTACGAAAATTGCTAGAAGAAAGTGGTTAAAGGTATTCGGTAGAGACATGCATTCCGGCATATACACCCTGTATGTAGATAATGAAAATATGCTCATACATATTAATGGGCGCTGATAAAGAACATAGGCTAAGCGGTAGGTGCATGTAACCTCAATAACGATTACAGCAAGGAGGAAATAATAGCTATATGATATACTACAACGCTTGTATTTTGTGTTAAATTGTGCATAGAGAAATTTAAAATTCAGAGTTTTCGTGTCGCTGGTCATGAACTGTCAACATTTGCAATTTCCACAACTGTGCACATTTTCCTTCTCATCATTCGTGGTACATTAATAATTAAAAAAAAAGAGATGATTTCATACAAACCGTGTTATGAATATTTATGACGTGTAATCGTATGCAAATTTAGTAGAAAGTTTTCTTCGCTCGGAATCCTGAAATGTGAAGAATTCCATTGTTTCAGTGAAATCGATAAATATAGAAGGAAGCAGGCATAAAGCTTTTTAAGCAATTTAGAGGAAAGCTCCTTTATTGCTTCCGCGTCCCTAAAAATAGAGAAGTGATAACGAATTTAAACCTGGGAACATTATCGGGACAATGGCGTGGAGGGCAGCCGAACTGCGGATCCCTTTTAAGCCCTAATAACTGTGCGGATATTTATAATAGAGAGTGTAATAACACCACGGCGACTGCGATCTATTAGTGTGAGGGTATTCACTACCCGGTGGGCCGTCCGCCCCAGGGTACGAAGACTGGCTCCACGATGCGGCTTTGAGCCCGCCCGTGATGTCTAACCGGGCCCTTGACTCGGTGGGAATCTGCTCAACCTATCCACCATATACTTGTAGAAACCTACTCTATACACACCCAGAGAAGGTTATTATTCGGCCGTTCGGTATTAACAGAGAGCGGACTTTACGTATGCGCCCCGATTTCACTTTGTGGCTTTCTACAGCAGATGATTTCGTTCGCCTTTTTTCAAGTTCGGAAAAGTGATTGGAAATATAACAGCTTAACCCTTCTTCTGTACAATTTTTTCATATATTGTTTCTTTGTAGACTTGTTTTTTTTTGAAAATTTCCTATTACATACCTTTTTTCATTCAAATCCAATGCATACGCCTTGGATTTCTTCTTGCATTTCATCCAATATGTAAATATTGTCTTCCACAGTTCCTCTTTCTCTTCTTCTGGAAAACCCTTCATTTCTCATACTTTGCTTATTATTTATTAATTTATCTACAACTGAATCAGTGGCACATTTATTTTGCATTCTTTAATTTTTTGTGCAATTCTGGTTATATACTTTCCAGTTTTTCTTCCTCGTTTCATCCAGTAGTTTATTCGTTATTATTGAATCAAATATCAAAATCCTTATTTTGCATTTACCTTCAAATTTCGTTTCACCTGTTCGCTACATCTGTAGTAATGTTTTGGCTGCTTTCATGACCACTTTTCAGATTTGCGCCCCGTTCTCATTGTTTTTGTGTAATGTGTATCGGTTTTCAATATTTTCACTTTTCCATTTCCAACTTTCTTTCGTAAATGTCATTATTTTAGACTTTTGAGTGTTCAGTGTGAGTTTTCTTTTTTCAGATATCTGCTTATTCTTTCCATCATTGCTGTCATATCTTTCTCATTTGTAGCTAATAGTCTTATCTCCCGCATATTCTAGCGACCAAATGTTCTTACTTTCCACTATTACTCCTCCATCATGTGTCTTAAGGAGCATCTCTTCCATATCTGCCACATGTAACGAAAAGAGGATAGAACTCAAAGGACAGCCCTGTCCAGAATTTCTTCCCTTAACGCTTACCTTCTTCATATATTTTTCAATTCTCTTCACTACATGTTTTCTCATTTTCTGTTTTTGTAAAAATGTTTTTTTTAAAATTTGCATTTAGAAAAATTCCGTTCCTCCTCATGTCGGACCATTAAGTTGATTCGTGTTAGACCAAGCGCATTTTCTTGGAATCTTCTTACATGACACAAGATGGTGGCCGTAAGTTGATACCTAGCATACAACTCCGCTCTCTTGTTTTTAAATATTACACGTAAAACACATCACAGTGTTTCAGCTCTCTTGTACTCGATGGATTTCACGCATTAATTGAATATGTAAATGAGAATAATTGCCTTGGACTCCGACTGTTTTAATCAGGCGATAGATGTCGTAAATCTGGACGGTACGAATCATAATTCATACATGCCGGAGTGCAACTTTGCAACCACCCTAATTTAATTATTTTGGAATATCGATACCTATGCAAAGTGTGCTTGAACCTCCACCATTAATCACGGTTGGTTATTTCGAAGCTGTAAATTTTTATTCTTCCGCTTGTCGGAATAATAATTTACCGATTTTAGGGTGGTTAAACATCAGATCTTGCTGCACTGGCAGTGACGCAAACAGTAAAACTTCATAAAACTACTGCAACATTAGCATCGGATGAGAGAGGTTGTAACCATTATTATTTTACTTCTGCTCATAAATTAGTTAGTGGGCTGTTTATTTGCTGAAATTCCCATTTTGAAGGCAAACAGTTGTTAACATTTGAAACTGTAATTTATGAGCAATAAAGGTAAATAATTTACAATGTTAGCTCAAAGGTGTACGTGTAAGTGTAAAGTGGTCTAAAATACTTTTTTTGCGAATGGACAAAAAGTAGCAAAGCAACAGCTATTTGCTTTGTCTAAAAGAGTAACATGGCTAGTAAATTTTGCTAATTATCGTGTCGTCCTTGTGAGTTAATATTGTAAAACCACCTTTAAAGCTGTGGCCCTTTTATGTTGTTCCAAGCTGGCAGACATTCAGAAAACCTCAAACAATTACGTTTCGCCACCAATGCCACTTGGTTAACTGACACATCTACAGAGATTAATGCCATGAAAGCCCTGGAACTGAAAGCAGTTTGGAAGAATGGCCCTCATCAGCCCCCATATAATCTACCCTAATTTGTCGAGAGAGACCAGTGAGCAGTACTTTTTATTATAATAGTTAATAATTATTATTAAACTCCATACTCGTCCCAAATATAGTCATCATTACAGATTCTAAGCCAACGTGGGCGAGATACGACCATTCGCTGGGAAATTAAGCTGAATGAGTCGTTTGTGGCGACTGTACCGCAATTTTTAAATATTGAGTACAATGTCCTTGTGGTGATACGCCGCAATAGGTTTTGTTATGAATTTATTGTGCATTCAATTATCCTTGTCCACACAACAAAAAGCCATCACTGTTATAAAAACAACATAAAACAACCTCCAAGACATTAAAAAATGCATAAATTTCACCGACCATTGTTGGCCGATTTTACAGTCTCAGCACTGAAATTCCTCACTATCGGCATAAATAACGTTTTCGTTCTGATTTATTCTCATGCGAATGTGCCAATTGTGGGTGGAAGATATTTTAGATGTTGATAAAAGAGACCCCAACACCTCCCGAGACTTAGTAATTTAACGCTTTCAACAGTGAGTGGTCGGTAAAATAAATTATTTACACAACTGCAGTACCGTTGACCTATTGCAAAACCTGTGTTTATGATGTGAATTCGCTTAATTAAATTTATCTAGCTTCTGATAGGATGGTTAAATAGTTGCGAGCATAAAAGAGAAAAAAATCGATTAAGTGATTCGCCTTGAGGTAATCATGTTTTGTACATAAACAATTAGTGTGAAAATTGCTGTGATGCCATATCATAAAATACACAAAATGAGTATTTCCAATCTTCCTCATAGCTATATGCACATTTCTAAGCAAATATTGAAATGTTCATTCTTTATCTGTTTGACGATTAAATATTGATATAAACAGGCTCATTTGGAAATCCTTTTATAGGCTGGGAGGAGAGTTCGGGTCGATCATGGTTTTTTGTCCATATGGTGATTTGGTTTTAAACGTTTTATATCTCTTTGTTTACCCTCAGATTGTTCCTCCAGTTGTTAATGTTGCAACAATTGAATTAAGAGGTATAGTTCCGATGATACAAATGCACATCTGCCCGTATCTTTCAAAAGTTCATTGTCAAGTGCGCCCCTTGAAATTGATCCCCGTGAAGAGCCCCAACTGTTATATATAAATTTGATAGATTTATAAATATGGTTGCCTTGAATGTAGGAGTATCAGTTTTTTAATCGCCCATTGCTCACCTTGAAACTCGTAATTGCTTTTGCAATCCCCACAGTTCACTCCGCTTCTAAGAATATCAACCCTTCAAGTTTTGATTGTTTGTTTTTTAACATGTGCACATCAGAAATAAATTTTCCGGAGTCGAAACTGGGTCAGCGTTAAATCTTAAAAAGCTTCTCCGACTTTCATGCGACTCGAAAGCGATTCAATTATTTCCGTTGTTGTGTTTGCTGAAATCATATCCAATTGTGTTCCTTTTAAGGGAAGAGGAGTGTGTTAAATGGAGGGTAATTTCATTCTCGGGGCTAGTAAATGCAATATCAATCCATATTCGCCTGACACATGCTTGGAATTCACTGATACAATAGATGCAGATTGAAAGGTTGGAAATGCGGGGATTTGTCCGCCACATGGCGGCTTTGGGCCACAGAATCGGGCCCTGTTAAGGGTGTTTTTTAAGACTCTCCTAATTATTCATGTTGTAATAATGAATTGGAACATGTGTGTTAATCTACGCTTTTTTCGCTTTGGCCTCATTCTATTTGTCACCATGGTAGTAAATGTAATGAGCACCGAAATTTACATCGCTCCCGTAAACTGCAATTTTGATTCTACGATTTCATTTCCATAATTTATCTTCTCCATTGTTTGTAGTTGATGGTAAATGATTATCTGAAGCGTCTTGTGTTTAATTTTACTACCGGCCATAATTTATGACGCTGCAGAATTTGCCATTTTTCAGCGGTGGAATTTCAGATGATCACGTCCAATTATTTATAACAAGCGAGAGCACGTTGTATACACATTAAATTAATTAATATCGGTACCACATCACCAAAGAAACATTTTATTGTATTTTGCAAAGGCCAATACGTCGAGGACCGCTTATAGCGAACTCGGATGTAACGAACTCATTCTTCTCTTGTGACTGTATTTTTTTTATTTAAACAGCCTGTGTACCCGATTAAAAAGTGAAGGGTTAATGTGTGCTTAGTAGTGGTTTATTTATAGATATTTGTGCAGGGGTCGGGGGCGACTTTGATTGTTGGCCGAGGTTAAAGCTGATCTTGGTTTTTGTCGACAGGAAAGGCAGAGTCGTTTGAATAGCTTCCAGAAGTAAACATCGTTTGCGTGTGAACTCGCGGTGGGTTTCTTTGGGTTCGGAATGGGACCTATCTCATATCTCTTTTATAGGGGCTGGCAGGTCTGGTAAGAAACACTGATATCCGTTCACTCGGCCCGGATAAATACACATTATCGTGGAGACACATGGCTTTAAGCACCACAAATGATACAAATTCTTCTCCCTTATTTTATAGCATCTTCGTTTACTCCAAACCTAGGATTGCCCCCGTAATTAAACCGCTACAGTTTTATCGTCGAACTCCAACATCTGCCCTCGTGCCGTCAGATGTTCCCAAATAATCTGACAATTAATAATCGCCGATCTCAAAGAGACTATCGCTTCTCAATAAAACGAAGTCATTAATAATTTCCATCCAATTAGGGATACTCATTGGAGGCTAACGACAGATGTTTTTCTGATTAAGCAGTTACCGTGCTGGGATAAATTCCACAGCCATGACTGGATTTGATAGATTTTGATCCGAAATTTAAGAGGCATGACCTTGTTAAGGCTGAGGACTTGAAACTCGCCAAATAATATTGACCGCAACAGTGGCGACTTTATGGCATGTCGTTTGAATTGTGCGGAGCAAGTTTCATTTTCTCGCAGAAAATCACGATTTTTTATTGGCTAATTTGCATAAATGGAGCAATATTATCTCGTCCCGCCTCCCAGAACGCAATAAACGAAGCAGAAACACTTTTTCATAAGATGTCAATGAAAAATTTCCGCGTTTCGGCGAGCCCCTGCTATTGATTTTACAATCAGCGTTATAATGAAGACTCCAATTTTACAAAAATACTTCATTGCAGTTGCAGACCATGTGTATGTAAAATCCAGGAAGATTTCACCGAAAGAACTGTTCCCCATTCACATCACGTTCGCTCCACTTCCACGCTTCTTACTCTTTACACGCCGCTGTGAAAATAATCCACAACTATCTACAGCTTGAATGCTTATTTTAGTAACAATTCGGGCGGATAATGTCGGAGAAGAGGTTGTGGATCAGTAAATCCTTGTACAGTTGCGATTTTGGGAAGACTCCGGGGTATACACCACGGAGATAATTCGTTGATAGTCGATAATGCCTCCTCAAGAAATTCCAGCTTCCGCTTGAACACGGTACGCCTTC
Source organism: Asbolus verrucosus (assembly GCA_004193795.1). Lineage (NCBI taxonomy): Eukaryota > Metazoa > Arthropoda > Insecta > Coleoptera > Tenebrionidae > Asbolus > Asbolus verrucosus. The sequence goes on along the minus strand of QDEB01001003.1, from coordinate 5,414 downwards.
AGGCCTTCATAAATTGTGGATAATAAGATCCATTTAATTTATGATGTGTACATGCACAATGTCGGAGGAATTCTGATAAAAGCATAAACGCAACCTGAAGGTGGGTATAAAGGCTGTACTTCGAATTTCGGAAATACGCGGAACTGGAGGGACTAGTTCTATTTCTAGTTTTATTTATTGGGGAAAAATTGAAACGTCTTTAAGTAGCTTATAAATGTGATATCTTAATCCCAAAGTCAACACCGATGTAGTAAATGTATTTTAGGTGTGAGAAATATCCACAAGTTCCAAAAATACAGAAAGGAAATTCCTACATTGCTCTAATCAAGTGTTTCAGACGTTCAAGATGTTTCTAATTTATTTTCACACGAATGGTTAAATGTTGTTTTAAAAGGATCAAAAAGATTAAATGACCGATTTAACCTCTCATTTGCTCTAGATCAAAGATTCATATCGTAAAATACCGTAGAGACGGTAATAACTTTTTGGACCAGAAGCCATTCATCCTGCGGTGATAGCAGATTTCCATAGAAACAAGCTCAAATCCTACAGGATGAATGGAGAATAGTGCGCACAAACATGATTCGCTCTATTTTTCCCAGTTTATAGCCAGATTTACGGTTAACTTGAAAAACGTGATGGAGACAAAAAATTTTAATTTTCATGGAATTCAGAACGAACTTCAGCAAGGAGCGTGAGCTCTCTCACAAAAAATAAAATATTCCATCAACCGAGTCGCTTTCAGACTTTCAGAAATTTGAATGAGGTTTGGAGTGATGATTGCAGATCCGAGTGAGTGCAGCGAAAGCTGTCAGTGATGGAAATGTGAACATCTTGAGTTTACACGTGTATGAAGATATGAACGGCTTTCATAATGGGAATCTGTTAGGAATTTTATGACGCAAAATAATCTGTGATGTAAACGATCAATATCATCCAATAAAAAAGACGATATATAATATATAGCCTCGGATAAATGTAGTTCAAGTCGAAGGTAAACTTGTAAGACAGGATATATTTTATTGTATCGCCACCCACAGTGTCAGAGCCAAAAAAATTGTTGCGCAGGAACGAATTGGATATTTAACTACAAAATAGCGAAATCTTTTTCCGAGTGCTCATTGATGAAACATTTTGTGACTTCCTCTTGGCACTTTCTCTTGCTTGCTTCACAACTGTAAACAAACCGTGAAAGAGTGCAAGTGCGGCTTTAGATTAGGGAAAATTATCAGAGTCGGATTTGGTGGGGACTAAAACGCTTTTTTCTGGCAGAGCAGCTGCTCCTTTTAATTCTAAATAAAGCACGGCAAAAACCCACCCTAAAAATATTTATTCATCAAACTGATTTGCATTCAAAACATCGGACATTCGAATATTACAAAAATGCTACGAATTTTTCAATATCATTTATTACATTCCGCCGACATTAAAAATAACCCTTCTTCCAGCGTTATTTTTTGCAAATGAAGAGACAATATCCTGAAAGCTTCTCAGATCCCGCTTTCAAGGGTAGAGTAGAATCGTCATTTGTTTTTAGAACGTGGCTCGACCTAAATCTCGCTTGGTCACGTTCACATATTATTGATATTTGACGCTATAAATCGCGGAAGGCGCCTCTTCACTAACGGAAGTTAATCGGTGACACTCCCTCATGTACTTCCTGTTCGTTCGCTCGCCTTTGGTGCAGTTGAAGTGCGGCCAAATTTCCCTCATAAAAACGTCGCTGCCTCCATCTAATCTAACAGCAATCGTTGGATGGCTGTTATTAATAGCTCAATCGTTCTCTTAAAACGTGACAACCAAATTAACTGAAAGCCTCACGTCTTCGAAAATCCATCATTTGATACCAGTCGGGTCAGATCCAACCGCAAGAAGCACTTTCTCCGGCGACTCTCCCGTTTCATGATGTCGCCACCAGCACCGCACTCTTCGCCGCGGTTTCCGGTAGGACGGTTATTTCCTGGCGAAAGCAGAAATGCTCACGTGGTTTTTCTGCGGTCTCAATGGGGTGGTCGTTAGTCATCCACTCGAATCCTGCTCGCAAAAGGATAAAACGATCCCAAAAACCGCTTGTTTACCATTTATTATTATTACAATACCGACACGATGACATACAGCTTCTGTGTGCACCCACACCGACGCCGGCATATATCAGCTTCAGATGCAACGAAATGCAATGTGTCATAAAGATTTTATTGCATCATGTCCACAAAAAGCGGAATAAAGCCAAAATTTTCTCATCCCTGACATCTGGGGACCGCTGAAGGAGCGGATCAGTTGAGCTTTGTATTCCCAGCCGTCGTCTTTATTCACTTCGTTTGGAAAATTTGTAAAAAAGAAATCACGATGATATTACACAAGCGGAACCGTGATCAGATTGCTCTAGTCGAGGAGTGAGACGTCTTGCTCTTTGCACTAGCAAGTCGAAGCTGGTCGTGGTGCAATATATAAACAATTACGCCTAGGTAGAACTAGGAAAAAGCAGAAAAGAAAGAGTGAAGAATTTTATTCGAATGTGGTCAACTTCCATCTTTAAACTTTCAAGTTTGAGAAAATATACATTTGGCTTAGAATGAATTGTTGTCAAGATGTATTTTATTTGCATTTATTATGATGCATGTTGCACTGAATACATCGATCAATAACATTTCACATTAAATTTGTCAAAATCCGCACAGAATTTATTAAGTAAAAATAACTATTATCACAGACATTACTAAACTAAATTAATCATGACGATAGGTGACAGATAAGTAAACTATTTACATACTTTCCAATTCCAACATCAACAAAGGTGCAACAAAATATTTTATTGCTGTTGCTATACGTCTATAAATACCGAAAATTCTTGAAAAGTCAAAAAACAAGGTTAATGATTTTTAGTCATATATTTAACGCTTAGATTAAAATATAAAGCGAAATACAACCCAATGTTGGAATTACTACTCGTCCAATTTAAAATTTATTAAGATCAAATGACTCAGTAAATTTTGACAGTTTCGATTGACTTCACGTTTCCTCCAGAACATTTCTCGGTTTACTATAATCAACTTCTATACACAAGTCTTATGTCATTTTAACTGAAAATAACATTTTTAAGAATTTAAAAACCGATTACAACAATTTCGTCGCAAATCTGAAAATTCTACTCTAAAAATTTGAAAATATCATAATTCTTTTTGACAAATTGGCACCTTTCGCAGTTGTGCTGCCAAAAAAATACATAAAACCAATTTTTTAGAACGCTTTTTGCCGTCTCCGTCTGCCTAATTTTAGTGGTCGGTAAAAACTTCATTAACAAAAAGTGCCCTTTTAACCAACATGTCCTAAGACCACGAAGACGTTTTTATGGAAGCTGGCCGTAGTAACATCACTCTGACCTCTTTTTCGTATCCGAAGAGATAACGAATGGCAGTCTGCCGATAAGATTCTTCCGACACATTTAGAACGGTTATTCCAGAGACAATAACATTTCTTTTACGATATAGTTTGTTTATCACAATAATGAAAATCTCTCGATACAATCTGCCCTCGCAGTAATAATTATCCTGCTGGCGGTGCTGGTCGTGGTTTGCGGAAGTTCTCTCCGAAGAACGATTTGCATAGCTAATGTTTGCGTAAACGACTCTGTACTAATAGACGATTATTTACCACGTTTGTGCAGACTGGTTTCCCTCCTTTGTAGTCGGCATTCATCAATACGTATTGTTCGTGTAAACAAATCGTTCCAAGGTGAATCAACTTTTGAAATATTACCATCCATGGGTTTTGTAATTATCGCCAAACCGGCGGTGTCAAACGGTTTTTTATGGGAGAATCGCAAGAACACGCAATTTCCTGCAGAAAAGACACTTCACCAATACTAATGAAGCTGTAATATACCTGGGAGTATAGCTTACATCTTGCTTTTGGAATATAATCTGACGCAGTAACACGGGGACAGTTTAATTAAAAATAAGGCTTCCAAACAGGGTGTGTCGGGTCAGATATAGCGAAATGCGAGAGGAGGAAGCCTCTTGGAAACGTCTTCGTAGGTGGACGGGGTCATGCGATATGCTGCCTGTTTATCTGCATTTCTCTATCAGAAGTGTCAGTCAATTACGCTGTTACTCAACTTCGAAATATTACGCACGTAGCTGTGCAGGTTACCACAATTAATATTACGCTTAATTCCAAGTAGAATTGACCACAATTACATTTATCTTTCGTTTCAAGACTGCACTGAACTGAAGAAAAATGACAATGTTGCGTTTAAATAAATATAGTAGCAACGAACAAAGGTTATTTATATTTAGACCAATCAAGAAGCTTCTACAATTTTAAATGACTGTTTTTACAACAACAAAATTGATGTTTTTGAATGGAATAGTTGTCAGAAGTAAAAGATAAATTCGTATTGGAGACCCGTCATACAGTTTCCTCAATCGAGTTCCTTTTCCTTGATACAATTTCACAGTCCTTCAAACGTGTTTAAATAATTCAACACGCACTTTTCCAGAAAGGTCGAAGCAAAAAATTTCGTTCCACTCCGCAGAACGTGTTTCGATCCTTTTTTGGGGAAATTTTAATTAACCACCGATTGTGTAATAAATTGTTCCAATGCTCGAAGTGTTTATTAATAACATCTTGTGGTTTTTCAAGGTTAAACTAGACGTATTTGTTATTCATCTGCTATACAATCATGTTTCGAGTTCTTCGAACTTCGAGGAGCAATAGAGGCACAGCCCTCGAAAATAGGCTCGTGATAAACATAGTTCTGAACTTAATTAATTTGGAGGTATTAATTAAATTCCCTTAAAATTTTTTCGCTCGAGTAAAACGTCGGAAATTCCACCTCGGAATCCACCGGGGCGTAAATAAATCATCCCTTCACTTGTTGGAGTCGGAACAGTGCTAAGAATAAGTGACAAGACGTCAGATGAGGACGATTGTGCGGTCGGCGCCTCCTTGCTCTTGAAACTAAGCACATTGTGCTTCATTATGGGCGTGACTGGGATATATTACACGAAATGTGCAGCGAAGATTCCAGATAAACGCAGTTCCTTCTTGCAGGCCTCTCTTGGTGGCGACAGTAAAATGACATTTTGACAGGTTCCGCGTGCTTACTCTTTATCGCCAATAATGAATGTCCGCTGTTATTTACGCAGCTTGTTAGACCACACATCAAAACAGTTCACATGACTGTTCTTTCCAGCAACTATGTGGTTTGAGTAATGACTGTACTTTAAAAAATCCCGGCATATGCACGCAAATATGCTCCGAACTGAAAATGTGCAGCCAAATATGCATTTTTTCTCAGTAGACGAAATGAACTTTTTAAATTAGATTAGCATTCGAATTAAATGTGTACGCGGTGGTCGCACATGATGGAAATCAAACATTTTTGAATTCGAGAATAGTATATTAAAATACAA
>QDEB01000969.1:0-13005 GCA_004193795.1 Asbolus verrucosus | reverse complement strand
AAAGAAATTACGGAAGATGTTATATTGGCATACTTGGAACAAAGATCGAGACAGGTAAAGCCATCCACTATTATTTTTTTTAGTCATGTGCGTGAAACACAATTTCACACCTGCTTATTGAAACTTTAATGTCATCATTTCATGACAGTTGCAGAAAAAAGAATTTTTTAACATAATGATAATAATGCACCACTTCGCATATGTGAAATGATTATTTTAATTGCGATTATATATGTGCAATTACCACCGCGAGTGTAATAAATATAATTATTTAACTGATCCGAATTTATGTTAGCGCACTCGTGGAGGAGCGGGGATGATGAAATTTAATCATAATTTTTTAAATACTGGATCGCTGTACAGCAATGACCGGGCTGCTGGAACCCTCCTTTAAAACGACCACCGTAAATTTAAACGCTTTACTCACCCTGTAAATTAAAATTCAAATTGGGTAGAATCCTCCCCTTGCGTAATCCAACGTCCAATCTTCGGCGATATATGATTATATGCGAGGTTCCGGTCGATCTCTCACACAAGGCCCTCTGGATGTGTGGTTATGTGAGGACATACCCGTCCATCACCCTTTATCGCTTGAACAAATACAACCCTCGCATAAATGCCGGACGATCTAGTTGTCTGCGTTCGTGTCCACCTCCCTCTTTCACCATTACGGAACTTTTCAACTAGAAACAATAGATTAACGTTTATAATGGCCACACGATAATAAAAACTTTGCCGTTCTAGAACCGTTATCGAAATGAAAATGTAAAAGTTCAACAATAATATTAATATGTACCGTCTATTAGACAATGGAGAACAACAAGAACTACCACTAAATTGATACAAATGGAAGATATGAGGAAAGGAAGGAACAAAGAATTTAGAATTGGTCATCTTTTCTTCTTTTATTTCTTCTTTTTTGCCGCAGTTTTACGCTTTCTCGCTCTTCTTTCTGTCTGTTTTCAAAACCAGAAAAATTTACTTTTAATTTTGAGAAAGTTGGGAGAACTTGAAGCCGCATGCTTTTATTCTTAGCTATTAGCAGTAAATCGAAGTTTTGCTTTATCGACCAAAACGAACCTTCCAGCTTATCCACAGGATGATTGATGAATAAAAAAATATCGCGCCGTAAATTCGCATTCTGGTGTGTTGTATCAAGGAAACGAGGACATAACTTCCCTCTCTTTTTTGCAAATGAACACATAAAGCGTAAACATGTACGTCTGAAGGAACAGTGTTAATTTTTAGCCTTAATGCACCATTCCGTAAAACCGGAAGTTAAATCTAAATGACCGTAGACGCTGTTGTGTTATTTTGATCTTCATTATCGCCAGCTAAATTCGCACGCACTCTGCGATCAACATTTCGCGTGACAATTGCTGGTGTGATGGGACGAAACGGGGGTCGAGACGGCAGTTATCTGTGTTAAATGAAGTGTACGGGCGAGGTGTATCCGCGGGCTAAGCCTTTTGCTAGAGCTGCAATTCCCAACTCGCGCGGATAAGGCCCAGGATTGGGAAGTGAAGCGAAACTCGATCCGCTAAGAGATATTGTCTGTGCCTGCGAGATAGCAGCCTTACAGGGCCGAATTCAGCCCGATCCTGACTGCTCTAAGCTCCAACCGCTGGATTACATCCAGCTCCAGATCTGATTTGATGCAGCATCGGCGGCTTGCGAATTGAAAATTTGGTGGATGCGCCGGGTGGACCTATTATAGCCCAACTTTCTGCACTCATATGTGCCCCCTGGGGCATAGTACACTCGAAATAAACATTTTTATCGGTACCAATAACAATTTAAAGAGTCATGGCTGCTTGATGGTGGCGGTTGGATGGAATGTGGAAGCTACAAATTTTGGGGATGCGCCGAATCGACTTGTTATATCACAGCAAATTCGAGACTTTTTGTATTTAGNNAATGGAACAAATTTGCAACTTTCTACATTCAGATGGGCCCCCTTGGGCGTAAAAATAAACAGTTTCGTCAATACTAAAAGAGCTAAGAGTGTTTGGCAGAAACGAATGGAATGCGAACGTTATAAATTTTGGTGGATGCGCCGTTTCTTTTATAACGAAGCGAATGAGCTGAAGAATGTTTTTTCCGTGAAATACGCCACAGAATTAAACTTGGCCATGTTCTCTCGTCGGCTCCGGTGGTTTTAATTCTCGGGCAGTCCACCTCTGTTGAAAAAAGTATACGACGGTACAGCACAGGAAAAGGGAAGAGAAGGAAAACTAGTCTGCTCAGCTATGCGAGCCTGAAGTTAGGTTAATGGCCAACTGGAATTGCGCTTTCCATCTTGTCCCATCCCGCCTATTCCTTGCACGTAAGGAACTCAACTCATGCGACTTGTAATATTTGTTCTCGACTGTTCGCCATTCATATGAGTTTTATCTGCCGTTACGAGGCGCCGCAAGCACGTGGGGATTAGAGCCTTATGACGAACATGATTGCAGAAAAACCATATGCGAAATCCCCACGTTTTTATTACTAATCATCCCGTCGAATGTGAATACAAAAGTATTCGAAAGTTACGATGGCGGTGACGAAAGTTTGTTAATTTGAATATTTGAGAAATATTGTTTTAATGTGGAGTCGGAGCCGCCATCATCGGTGCCCAAATGGAGTGTTAATCCTGCTTAAACTGAACACTTTAACGGGATTTTCTAACTAATAAATTTACAGCTTTATATAAGCCTTCAAAACGTGAGAGGAGCCTTTCTATGGAAATTCCACAATCCTTGTCCCTCACAACTTTCAGGAGATTTGCATATTTGAATTTCAATTTTATTGCCACCTTCGCATCTTTAGACCCATAATTCAAATAAGTTTAATAAAGATTTAGCCCGAATAATATCACAGGGAGTTTCTAATTAAATTCGCCCGTATTATCGGTGTTTTTGTGCAAAAATTCTCCATACGGGGGTGCAGATGAGTGTTAAAATTTTCCACTATCTATTAGAGCGTGCTTGTTGATATTGCAAGTTATTACTTGAAATTGGTTATATATTTAGTAACAATGGTTTTTATGAGCCATCAGCGTGGTACTAGTGCCATTACTGATGTAAAATCTGCCCACAAATGGTTATAAAACACGTTTTGATATCTCGTTTATCGATTATATTGATCCCCTCCAGTATATCGAATGAGCCGTTCTTTTTTATAGGCCATTCCAGACCTCATCGGTGTCACATCTCTCCACATGCGACCCCAGGTTACATTCATAAATGTTAAAAAAGTTCCCATAGGTACTCTAGGAAAATGTCATCATACGACGTGTATTTAAATTTATTGCACCCCAACCTAAACCGCAACACCGCATCCGCATCCTCGAATGAATTATTTGTGTTGACAATAACAACCGAGAATATTTTCGAACTGATGCGTCGGTAACATCTCCATATGTTCCTTCCATAAAATTAATTTACAGTCCCATTAAAACGGTTATTTCTATTAATTTTATTCATCCGAAATCTTTCAGCGAACTCGACGTCGCAACGATGGTATTTTAATTAATGTAAAACCCGACGGCTCGAACAAAGCTCTGGTGTGCTGTCGAGATTGGAAAGATAACATAATTTATGGACGAGAATTCGTCGTTATACTCGACATTTTATTATGTTCCACCCGTTCGTGCATATTTGTGTCTAAATATCGAAACGGGGTTATCTATAAGTTCCATCCGAGGCGCAATAACGAACAAGATTGCGAGACGAAACACATGCCCTTAAATGTTTTAAGCAGCCATTAAGAACATCGAATCAGAGTATAAAATAATTGTATCCATTCCATGCTGTGTAAATGTAATTAGAGACGAGCTGAGTGCGGTTAGGGTGCGAGTTGTCTTCTTGGCTTTATTAAACCAGTCGCCCTGAAACTTTTCCCTGACATTCTCTCCGAGAAAAATTCCAAGAACTCGCTGGACGCCACATTAAACCGACAATACCGCTCCAGACATCTTTCAAGACTTGCTCTTCAAAGTCATGTGAGCATTTTTCAGTCCAGGTTTCCGAAAATTGCATGACGAAAACTGAAAATGTATTCAGGCAGTTTAGTTTTCATTATCTTAATGATAATTTTTGCACTGAAACTGAAGGTAACAGTTTTGAAATAAGTTAATGCAGTACCTGCTTTTAGATAGAGGCACCCTCCACCGAATATTTTAACAAACATGGCAACTGATTTTTTCTGTCTTTTTATGTATTCAAGTGTAGACAAAATTTCATTCTGTTCAGTCAAATAGTTTTCGAGATTTTCAAGAACCAAAAGAGACCTGAAGAATTGGGTTTAAAAAATATGTTGCTGCCTAGTTTTTCTTTTTTTGTTATAAGCGAAAGTTGCTAATTAAAATTTTTTTATCTTTTCAGTTTTCTAAATCAGTTTACAATCCAATGATAATAAATTTCTCGCCAAATGTAAAAGATCCTAAATAATTGAAAATGCGCCACTACAATCCTCTATATTTCAAGAGTCAAATTTTTACAAGTTCAACTTTGCAAAGTTTATGACATTGAATTTTGTCTTTTTAGTCTTTCTTCAGTATTATTTTCGTTTTATTTAATCAAGGGAAGTTTTATTTCCTTAAGGGAAGAAAACTAGAAAATAAAAATTTTTTCCTGGAGTCACGACCAAATTTCACAAATAATCATTTGATGTTCTGTTACAATAATTTTATATTTTTTTTACATTATTAGTCTCTCTAAATAAACGTATATTAAACGATTTTCAGTGCTTATATTTTATTTATTTTTAGTCTGTTTACACTGGCATTATTGCACAATCTTAATTTTTCTTTATAAATCAAAAAACTTAAGGTTGATGTTGATTGATGTTGCCAGACGAAGTTTCGAAATAAAATGTGCTTTTTCAATTCTGGAAAATGCTTTACGAAATTTCATTTTAATAAAACAAATGATTTTCGAAATGAAAGTAAATAAAAAAAGTAGACTGATAATTAAGAAACAACTTTTTCCTGCGTTTGTTCCCATCTGTTCTTAAAATCGAATCGAATGTAATTTTAAAAAGTTAAAGCAAATTTTGCTGTATCCAGAATAACAAATTTATCTTTGTGATGTAACTTGCAGTTGCAATAACGAATGCGAGAACGAGTACAGAGAATTGAATTTATTTGATGCGCCGCCGCGAAAAGAAAAGGGGAGTTTCTTCACTCAAATTCGGATTTGTTTCCTTATGGCGCCATCAGACATGTGTTACTACGGCGAAGAAGTAAAGTTCCCCTTCTTCCCATTAAGATGATATTAGAGCTGGAATCTCGATTGAAATAACTTTTATAAAACGTTTTACGCGACAGTAAATCAGCGGTTCTGATGGAATTAGTTTCGAGGGATGTAAATTGCAGATGTGTCTGCAGGGAAAGTTCAACAATTCCGCTCCAACGGGAACTTTCAGATATTTACATTTAATTTATTTTTCATGAATATTTAAATGCGGCCGTTCCTGATTGTCTGAAATTTCAGCTAAAGTCCTCCTCTCGAGTTATGCAGGATTGTAGGCGTCCTGGAAGTATTTTGTTGTTTGTTTTGTCGACAGTTGTATTTGCATTTAGAGTAGGTACAAAGTTCTGACAACAAATTTCGCCCTGCAATCTCATTCTCAAACTTTAAATTCATTGGATCGCTTTTGTGTTTGTTCCGAAAAATTTTAATATTCTAACGTTTCGAACTGCTTTCGAAAACGTAGTCGACACCGCTTCTGGACTGGAAGGAAATAAAATCTAATAATAAATTAGGACGGCTCCTATGCGAAATTATATATTTAAGGCGCTTTAGCAACTCGAAAAACTCATCACCGATAGATCGCTAGAACGTGAAAATAGCCTCGTTCGGATTCTTCGGAATGAAATTGGAATTCAAGCAATATTTTCATCGAGTTCTCTGAAAAGTACGTGTGAATTTCAGCGCGAATTATCAAACTCTTATCGGATATATCATCGCCGCGTCCAAGAAATGAGCTAGTTTTTAAAAGTTGAAAAACTCCCGGTATCTTCGCAACATGGGAGCTTAATATTGGGGTAAGATTAGATAAGTTCGCGTTGGAGTTTCGAGATAAACGATACTGGAATTTCATTTAGGATATAATTTAGTGTGTTAATTAAAACGGTTGTTTAATTAGAGTCGGCTGGTTGAAACATGGCGTGGGTGCGCCTGCATACAGCTGATATAAGTTTGCAAACTTCGGTTAGCTCAAGGATCTTGTTCTCGCTATATTGCTGTGGTTTAGAAAATGTATGGCAACGATCTAATGGCGCGTATGCCGCATACTCTACACGCTTAATGAATGCGAAAACGACTCACTTATCATAAACAATAACCCAACATTCCATTATAACAATGTAGAACAAAACACTAATGTACCTTCCGAAATGAAATTGCGTCCATTTTTATTTACCGAATTACATTCAGAAGAAAAATTACAGTTAAAAGCATCACTCGAATTACACTTTTAACATTCAACGTTATTCTCTTTCACAATTGCTTTTTATTTCGGATTATACCAAAAATACATACACATCTGGGGCTAGCAGATACTTACGAAGGCTTGATTTATGGTGGCAATTTCCCGTTCCTACGTCCTTTTGCTTACAGAGTTTGTGTTAGTTCCTTCCAGTTTCCTGCTTCCTTATTTCGCCCCGTGTACACTCACCAAAGAAAAGTTTTTCATGTCGCTGTAATAAGGAAAGGTCAAACATAAGAACCCGAAAACTTCCACAATAAACTAAACAGTTTGCTGGAATTAATATTTATATTTAATATTTTCTTAAAGTTCTACTCTCCAGATTGTCAGAAGTGAGTTATATTAAAAAACTTCTTAAGTATGTTGCTAAAAATCAGCATAAATGAAAAAATATATTGTACTTTTTTCTTATTCTTTATTACAGTCAGTTTTGGAGTTCGTTATTTACTTTTTTTGATAAAATTAGGTTATCCTTCCTTGTAACTCTTTTCCCGTGATTTCAGAGAATTTAAAACTTTAAGAATTATGTTACTGTTTATCAGTTAAATGGTTTTAAAAACCTGTTGATAATTTTCTTCGAAACAAATTCTTCATTATATTGCAGTAATATAACTTTAATCTCCATTTTCAAAAGCTACCCGAATATTTCGGATTTTTGTATAGAAAGACATATTTATCATTATTGCAAATGTGTGAAATTTTATTACCTATAGCTTATTTCAAACATTTTAGCAGGACTAAAAATAGGTCAATTTGAAAAGCAAATTGTATTTATTGTGAGAATGTTACAACACTTTAAACTATGTACTGTTGTAAGTATAAATAAGATTAATCTATATTATAAAAAAGTTGAGTTTCTTAAACTTTTTAAACTGTTACATAATTAAATTTAACTACTTACTTAATTTAAATGTCAAGGTACTTTCAAAATTGTGGTTGAAAATAAGTAATTCGTTTTATTTAGTTTTGCGGTCTACCCGACAAAAGAATTTTAAAAATTAGCAAATATTTGAAGGTTATCTCTGAATTCTTGATTATGAAAATTTATTATTATTGTTATTAAATAAATTATTAAAAAATTGTTGCATAGAATTAAAGACTGGAAGAAAGTTCTTGTTTCAATGGATTTAGGGTAAAATTTTATGGGGTATCTTCCAATACATTATTTATCACTTTCAATGACAACAATTGTGAAAGAAAGTTCGCAAATGCATGTTTCATTTCACACAGAAGACGACTTTTAGAATAGACGTAAGAAAGATCAACATAAATCCGAAATGCGTTCAGAAAGGATTTGGAAGATGTATCGAAATAAGGTAATAAAGAAGGGTTATACGAAACTGAGCTTAAATTTAGATGTTATACCCTGCTCCGAAAACGTTACATAAATATGAGACTTTATGTTCAAAGAAGTTTAAAAATTATGGATATTTATTTTCTAACACTAATAAAAGTTTGAACACATTCTTGTACTTTGTAATAAATAATCCTGACTTGCACGAATCCGTCCGAATACATACGATTTCCGCCATTTTGTGTTAATGTAGAATGATAAAAAATCCAGCAATTTGCGAAGCACATAAAAGGCGAAAAGAAGGTTCGTGATTCCGAATCGTAATTGAGAAATTGAAAAACCAATTCATTAAGAAATGTCACACAAAGCATGCAGGCACAAATTACAACCATAAAAATCAAAAAGACTGGGTACGTATATAAATATATTTTTAAATTTTCTTAATGTCTCATTCACATGACATTTACCCATTTAACAAACAACTTAATTTTTTATTCATCCGCGCCACAAATACGCTCTTAGTATACAGTCCATTATGTTATTAACAAAAACATTTTAAATGAAAAGCACTTTGGGCCCAACAATGGCCGATTATGGCCATTATTCGTAATCTAAATTATCTTTAACGTCTGTTGTAACAGCGTGGAGAACAGCAATAAGCAATAACTTTAATCCAGGTAGGTGACTGAGGGTAAATCTTACCTCCGGACTTATTTATTACGTTTTTTTGCTTGAGTTACGACGTAAATGGTCGTTCTTTCCAGGCCCCAAAAATATGAATAATCATCATAATTATTATTCATTCCTTGCGTTACGAACATATTTTCCGAGGCTAATTAATGTAGCTTTCTCGAAGATATGCTCGAGATAAAATTAATTTATTATAGGTGCGCTTCCTCGCGAATACAATTTCGATTCTTTCAGGATAAAGACGTCAGTCCCGATAAAAGTAACAGATGGCTCTTCAGCTACCGAATAACTCTCTTAATTTCTATCAAATAGCCATTGAATGTGACAAACAAGAGCATAAATATAACCCCGAAGAAACGTCACCGTTTCGTATCAAGTTTCCGACACGGGCTAAAGCAGTAAAACACTCCATTACGGTGACATTTCAATGAGTCGCACCTTCTGAGCTGTCAGTTTTATTGCCAGAAAGACATCAAGTAGCCTCAAGTCATGAACATAAACAACCCAACATCAAACACACCTGACTTTCTCACAATACACCTCAAAAGGACAATCACGCAACGTTCGCACAAAATAATGGAGAAAATAACGTTGGAAATAATAAAAATAATGTCAAAAACAGAAATCCTCCATTATGCAGCGTTGCCAGTTTACATGCGGCGCCATCAACAGTCGGAAATTGGAATGTCAGATGTCTTTTAATAAAATAAATCATTATAATGCAGAAACGGATATAGCGTCGTTCGGATATAACGAACGGATTTCAGTGGATGTTGGGTTCACTGTAACCGAACTTTCAAATATGAAAATGTTAAAAATTTGAGAATAGTTACGATTTTTAATTTTATTCAACATTTATAGAAAATTTTATTTGATTTTAAATTTGAGTGTTATAATATTATAATTTAACAATCGTCGAAGTTGTTAAGCAGTATGGAATATTATTCTACATTATTATTAATTATGTTTTAATATTATTAAGAATTCTTCAAAATTTTAATAAGCGTTAATATATCCAGGAATACCTTTTTTATTTTTGTGTTATTCATAGGAGCTTGACAGTAGACAGGTGGTGAATATTTACAGCTGAAGGCAGTTGAATCTAATGATAATATTTTTAATAACCATGCCAGAAGCATTAAAATGGAGGAAACATTTAGAAGGATAAACTCTTGAATGAAATGGAGGATAATTGAACATGTGTGATAAGATATTGTCCGGTAATTTTTACGAAATAAGTGGGAAACTGCGGTGGCCGTAATTGGTAAGTGGGGTATTAATCATTAATAAAGAGTACAATAGACTAGAAAGCTTGGGGTAAATTATAGTCAATTTAATGACAATTTACAAGCAGTCAAGTGCCCATATCTGTCAACAAGCCCGCGATTTGGTCTACTTTATAGCCCCGCCCATTGGAAATGTCCATCAGGACTATTTCGTTCCTCATTAAAGGCTTTGTAAATCGTTATCTTCGTCCTTGTTTATAACATCGTATCGAAACTGACGAACTCTTTCTGACTCGTTAAGTTGTCCTCGATGTTTTTATTGTTCTGCTCCCTTTTTCGTATCTTTTGAGCTGAGCCATAATCACGACCGACTTCGACCCGAAAACAAACAGACCGCTGCTGTCGAAAGAAGACAGATAAAAGAAATCCAGTCGTATGTGACGTTTAGATGAGTCCAAATCGCCATCGACAAATGGTCCGTACTTAATGATTAAAAAAGAAGGAAACATCATCCACGGACTGCACAAACTGAATAGGACAGCCCCAAGAAAGGGAACCGAAGAAAATTAAAGTCCATGCGGACGATAACACACTGCATAGACGAAAGTCATTCGACGAAGCTCAGCGACGTTACATCTTATCTTCTCGCTAAATAAAAGTGAAGTTTAGATAAATATAAAGATAAGGGAATGAGCCAGATCACTTCAAGTGTCTCAGAATTGATTAAAATGGTACTGCAACAGAGGGGTTAAGCTCTTTTACTACGCCAGACTTTTATTAAACAAGGGGCACTCCCCATAACCGATCGCACAAAAGACCCAAATCTACCCAAGTCCTAATCATTCTGCAATCGCATGGTACGTGTTAAGATCGCTCTTATCTTCGCCTCTTGCAAAGATAACTGGAATTCCTCCGCCATGTAGATTTCCAAATAAAATGATAATCATGTTGCCCCTATTACCTACATATATTGCCTTCTTTTATAAACTTCAAGTGTTGAATATTGCGTTTGGGTGAGATATAGAGAAAACTAAAATGAAAATGTCTTAAGACATCCCTTGGGCACCGTTTACCCGGCGAACGACAATGCGTCTTAGTAACGACTTCCCGTCTGTGTTACTCTATGAATACATTTTCTTTGTTCGCTCCTTCGTGTCGACCAAGTAACATGCCTGTTTTACATGCATTGAATTTTCAAACAAGCATTTATACATCAGATATAATTATTTTGCATAAAATCCGCGGGCCATTTCCGCCGAATAAACCACCTCGTAACTACCCCCATCGACATCAAAACCACCGTTTTAACATAATCGTCCTTTTAGTTGGAGTATAAAATCGACATTCATCCCTCATTAATAATTAAAAGTCCGAACATATCGGATTCTGGTTGTAATAACAGAAGGTTGATCCGAGGCCAATCATAGTGGATGGCATTAAGAACCGGCCTTTCAACATCTTTAATATTTCCTTTTTCCTTCATCACCACCCACCAGTCACCCCACACGACTTGGTGAAGCGGCCATTTCGTCTCCCCTCATGCCGTGCAGCCGAGACTGTGACTATTCGTTTTGTGGAACGGATAAAACGTTTCACATTCTACTTGAAAACCCAGTTATGCGCTACTGAAATCAATAAAAGCGTTTTCTATCTTGTTGTTTTTTCCACAACGTGCGCTATACATTTCTTTCCTTATACGCTTTCACAAATGTGAAACAATAAAGATAAAGGTTTTAGTTCACTTTAGAGAAAACCATCAAACACATAACAACGATGTGCTCATGCGCTGCTTTATATCATGATGGAATAAGACGGGGCAAAAAATGTTTGGGGAAACTAAAAATTAAATTTGGTTAATGTGTCTTCGCCCATTTTCGGACAGGTAGCGTGGGAGGGAGAAATATCGCAACGACGCTTTTATTGTGGTGAATAAATGAAACAAATGTTACTGGCGACCATCTTGTGGAAGCTCGATGTGAAATGACGTTGAAATTATAAATTCCCGATGATGAAACAATTTGTTTGAACTCGGTGAAATTCCGAATCAAATGGTTTAAGTTATTCATGAATTTTCTATATTCGAAGCTGAATTCGTTTCCCAGTTTTAAATAGCAATTACAGTTGCAACTTTTAATCTACATAACTCTCTGAAACGGCCCATAAAAGTCGACGAGAAAACTCAGAAGCTCTCTATTCAAAAGCGAAAAAAGTTCAAATGGAACTTTCGCATCTGAATACACCGAATTAATTTAGATTTTTTTCCGAGTTTAATGTTTGCAATAATTACTTGAGGTTTTTCAAGATGTGGAAAAACATAACTAAATTACTTCATTATCACGAGAACGAATAAAATCACTAATGATAATAATAATTCCTAATAAAACAATTTTAAAAGTTTTACCTCTGCGGATAATTAATGGAGTCGTGACAAGGGTGTAGTGAAGGTCTATTTTGAATATTTAATTCTGAACTAAAGCGGGGATGATGTTCCATTCATGTAAATGTAAAAGTTTTAACCAAAGTTTCTTCCAGATGTCTCATGTACATACCTATATGTATCTTCATTAGTGTTAATTAGTAGTTTGAGCTTAAAAAGTTTTGAATAATAATTTATTGTCTGATTCGCAGCGGTACGGTTGATAAAATAAAAAAGAGTTTTGCCGACGGATACCATGATTTTTTTCATTTTGTATTAACTGTTAGAAGAGGTATAACAATTTTTTTTAGTTCACAGTCAATTAAATTTGTTAAACTAAATAATTATAAGTACTCTTTTCACTATCAAGTTTAAAAAGAAAATGGAAATGTGCAAATCAACGTTAAAATTCTACGACAGTTTTTAATTGAGCGTAGAATTATAGTTTTAGAAAACTTTTGTTCTGGTTCTCTTGTTAAATTGTTTTCAAATTTTAGTAAAAAAAATATAGAGAGAAAAATATTATAGAATGCGTCACTTTCAGCATATTAACAAACGTTTTCAGCATAACCCTTGAGAACTTCATTTTTTGAATAATTTCCAAATGAGACAAAATTAAATTTCGTAATATTCACATTTAATTTATTAAAACGGTTGCTTGATAAAAATTAATTTTAATTTTGTGAAAAATATAGTTCAACATACGTTTTTAATTAACATTGCTAAAAACATGGCAAATTTTGCCATAAAGTGAAACAATTTTGTGAATAATTGAATAAAATCTCAGGGAATGTTTGCTTCACTATTTGATGTTAGACTTAATTATTTGTTGAAATCCGTTAGATATGTGTGAAGAAGTCAATTGTATTTTAATAAAATAAATCATTGTGTACTTCCACTTATTT
>QDEB01000934.1:0-16384 GCA_004193795.1 Asbolus verrucosus | reverse complement strand
TATATATATATATATATATTCCCTTTAGAAAACATAATTGTCACTCCCAGAAAAACACGAGATATAACAAGGAATTTTTTCACCTCAGTTTGCAGCGCTCTCAGTGGATGAGTATTTACGTCTAATCAAATCTCGCCCGCCCGCTTGTTCAGTGTATCCGACCGATAACTTGAAAACGAAAGCAACAAAAAATTCTAATTTCGTCTTTCAACAAAAAAAGTCCTCCAAAAATTGTTTGAGATATCGAAATGGCACCTTAATATGTGGATTCGCTGCCACAATTTTGAATGCGCAGTCATATGAACATTGTCACCCTCATGCGAGATTCACCCTCTTACAACCTCATTATGATGGAATTTAAGATAACGTCATCGCATTGTGTAGTCTTATGACCGAACAAATACAAACAACACAAAATTATATCACTTTCCTTGCATTAGCTGTTTGTTTCACGAAGAAATGAATTTTCTCGAAAATAGTTAAAGTCATCGAAATGTCACTCTCATCTCTCCCAAACTGACAGAATCCGACATAACTCAATTTTACGTAACATTTCCTAACTTGATCCTTGCCCCCACTGTTGAAGGTTCACCACTCAAATTTTCACTTTTCTGTCATTTCTGTTAAAACATTTTTCAAGTCCGTTATTTCAACACAAAAGTCATTTAACAAATGTAATGTTTATTTTCCCGACAGTGTAACATTAATTATGGGGCAAAATTAAATTAGTTGAGGTACTGAAAAAACAACCAACAAACTAATACATAAATGGAAAATAATAACAAATGTAATAGATGCATGTAGTAATGTAAAACATATCTTAAGTTCACGAGTATTTGCGAGAAGCGCTATTGGTTTTAAGCATATCGCCCGCTCCTCTAGGACATCATTCAGATAATTTTGGTCTATCGAGTTGAAATTTTGTGAATTTTTCGTCAGATTTGTAGATTCAGGTTCGTCGATGGTCGTCATGGCACACACCCCCACTTCTTTTTAATTAAGGTAAATTATAAATTATGAGGGTTTATCACAAACATTGAATCGAAGCAAACAAAGAAAGAAAAATTAAAATTCGTTGCTTCGCGCATGCGTTATTAGCTGTCAAAGTTCTAAGAGAGTGATCGAATTTTCTCATAAATGATTGGAGATATCAAATTGATGATTTAGATATGCATTCTTCGTTCTAATCTAGAGGGATATAACATAGACATTGCGCCCCAATGGGGTGAGACCCTCGTCGTCTAAATTTGATACAATTTAATATATCAAAGATTTAAAAAGTGGACACATTTGTAAATTGTCTTTTCAAATGCTACTGAACATGAAGTAATACGTCAGTTCTAAATTTTGAAAGAAGTTTAGAAGGGGTGCGACACGGCGACACCTGTATATTTTTGGATCATCAGAGGAGATAAAATAGACGAGGAATAAAAGAGGCCGGAAGACGGATCCCTGAGGAACCCCGCTGAAGAGTGATTTTTTACTGGGCTGTTAGAAAAACCTCAATCCACTTGAACAGATTGCCCATTGTACCACGGTTGCTTAATTTAGTTAGGAGTCTACGTGTGGAGACTTCAATAAAAGCTCTCGAAGAGTGGAGACGGATCGCATCAATCGATTCCTGCAAGTGTGGACGTTCAGTTGGTGGATGAATATGATCCTTCGGCACGTCGTAATGTTACATTAGGTTGGCATCGACTGATGGAGATCGAGTATCAACAGACCTTTGCCTCGGCCGCCCCCGGAGTTGCGACGCCGGTGCGAGGACGTCTCGATAGCGATTGCGGTTTGGAGAGCGTGTCCAGGTCGGAAGTACGTGAAGACGCACAGGCAATGGCCAAATGGGCTCGGAACAGTAATTTGATTTGATAATAATGAATTACGATGATGCGCTTCGAGGGCTGACGAGTTTGCGAGTAACGAAGTAGCACGTGTTGATGATATAATCGATGGCGAGCTTGCGCGCCGCCGTCGTTTCCACTCAGTCGTGACGTGGGCGTCGGCCGTGGAAGCCGCCGTACAAGTGCATGGCTCGACCAGCCAGGAGCGCGAGCTCCCCGTGAGGATGGCCGGTCGTCGAAGTAGCTCCATCGGCTGCCGCTCCCTCATCGGCCGGCGGACCTCCGTCTACGTCACTTCTTACGACCCCGTCAAGGTAAATAAACCGGAGGAGCTGTCACGCTCTGGGTCCTAGCGCTCATCCCTGCCGCCAATCCGACTCATGACACTCTCCCAACTCAAACAGCGCGATTAATTACTCACGTCGCCCTCGCCCGGAGGGGCGAAAAGTTAACGCACTTTTCCCCAGCGGTCGCAGAAACTGACAACAAACCATTAAACGGAAAACAACCCCCGATTCGATTACGCACGGCGTGCACTCTCCACACTCGCGACCCACCGCTGCATGCTTTTGCATCGTTAAACATTTTTGCTGACTTTTACAAAGTCGGCTGGAAATTTCTCAAAGTTCGGCCCTTTATTACCGGGAAAACTTTCGAAGCGATTACAACTTTGCCGCTTCAAATAAATTCTGTGCGCTCAGCAGAACCGAATTAAATAAAATCTGATAACGCAAACTGAAACTGGACCAAAACACCACAACTCACCTTTAAACTATTCGAATTATGTTTACGAATTCCAGAAACATCGCTGTCAAGCTGAATTCATGCATACTTAAAATACCAACATTAATGAAATGTTAGCATGACATCGAAGTTAATGACAAAAATATAATCAATAGAATAATTCGACTTTCAATACGAACTTTATGAAGAATAATGATGATGAGCGTTTCTGAGGGGATTAAAAAACGGTCTCAATTCCGAACTTAATTGCGAAACACATAAATTATATAAAAAAAAATGAAATTACTAATTTCAGGATGTTTTACTACAATACTTGCGTGTTCACAGTAATTGTCAATAAAACTGATAATGATTATTCTGCTAAGAATGGAATACTATTAGATAATGGCGATAATGACATATCGTCCATTTTATCTCAAATCAACCAGTGGTTTGAACCCTGATGTCGTCGGTTTCATTAATTTTAATTTTGTATATTTACATTATTCATTTTGAATTTTGTAGCGGTCCTTCCGGGACTCATTTTAGTGATTAGCAGAACTTTTCGAGGGTTGGGAGAAATTTTAAAATTTTAACTGGACCTAATTAATATTTTTAAGTTTTCGAAATAAACAATAAAAACTGTTTATAGTTCTGAAATCACTGTCGAACCAGTATGTGGGGTTCACTAGAATCATGTATATACTTTGACACTTGAATATCGAAAAACTCAAATTTGAAAAATAAAAATCGTTAAGTAAAAATTTGAAAATCGCAAAAATGTTTAGAACAAAAAAACAGCGTTGTAAAGTGATCATATATTTTTTAATGTGGACGAGTTTATAAACGTGCCATCGTTATTTAAGCCATTTTTACCTTATGGAATAAATTAAAAATGGTATGCTTAAAATGTTCCCTTTGTTGAGATACACCCAAATATGAAGCAAATTTTAACTTAGTGAAAGTTAAATATGACAAGGGGCGTAATAGACACGAAAACAAATTTCAATTCTGTTGCTAAAAGCAGTTTAAATTGTTCGAGGTCCAGTAAATATAGCTCTTTGTTGTATGCTGATAGATGACTGGCCCCGGAGGTTTGACTGGTTAGCACATGTTCCTGATATTACATCACTATATTGTATTTGTAGGGCCTTAGTACGTTAAAATATTCATATTTCTAATCTAAAAAAAAACTTTTAAAATCGAATTTTTAAATGGCTAAAAGACGAAAGAAGATCTTTTAAGGTATTAAGTCACTGTATTTATAAAAATGCCGTTAGATTTTATAGAAGTTGCAGGCATCGAGTAAATAATTGTGTCGATTGTTTTCATAAAGAAATCTACTATTCGCGATATTTGTTTCCAGAAATTTCAAGATATAGCGGTAAGAAGCTTATTTTGGAATATATGATGGCATAAATCAGC
Organism: Asbolus verrucosus; assembly: GCA_004193795.1. Taxonomy (NCBI): domain Eukaryota; kingdom Metazoa; phylum Arthropoda; class Insecta; order Coleoptera; family Tenebrionidae; genus Asbolus; species Asbolus verrucosus. Next base: position 12,395 of record QDEB01000934.1, on the reverse strand, counting down.
TTAATTTCTAAATTTGGCCTCTAGGTAAAAGTAAAAGACCTGCAAAGCTGCCATATAAAAATCAAATTATGACTCCGTATCAGTATCTGTATCAAAACCGCTGAGATTGAGGATTTTTTTATTGATTTGGTCGATTTGAAATGTAATGGACCATTTAAAAGTCATTGTAATGGTAATTTCCCTTGATAAAACAATTTTAAGGTAATTAACTGAAAAAAATTTGCTCATGTGAATGAAATGTGACAAAGTCGATATTGGGTGCATGTTCATTAAATTCTGTAACCTCCCAGACTAAACACACACCCTTTTGGATGATGACTCTAAAATGATCTTCCACTACGCCTTCCCGCTTGACGAACTTTAAAGTTTGCCTGAAGTAGACGACTGAAGTTTCCGATGAAATTTATTACTTCTATAAGAATATCACAATAAAATCTTTGCCTTTGGCATGTATAAATGGTGGATGCGCCGGGTAAAATAATAAAATGAATTTTATTTATCTGGAAATTTATAAGAAGCGTGTAATAAATATCTGCCGTATGTGACTTTTAAAAGTTATTTTTAACATTTAAACATTCGGAATATGAAAAAATTAGCACGCTGTGAGACTCAGATTATTCAATTTCGTTTGGGCCTTTATAGAAAAAAGCCGTAAATGTTTGTGAAACAAATTAATTTTCGCATGATGTGCGCCTTTTCTATCATTTTCAAATTTAAAGTCATGTGCTGGAAGAAAAATGAAGTCCCAAAGTAATTTTGTTGGGGTGAAAATTTTATTAATCTTTTGCAGAAATTCGTTCACCCTAAGCAAAATATTTTCATTACTTCTTTGAAGAGAGTAAATTAAATGAAAGTGTGCACACCAAGTAACCGAAGGCAACGTTTATAAAATAAAAAATGGTGGAGGTGTCTGGAAAACATTAAATTCGATGGGTGTGTGTAATTTTGAAATTACAAATTATGATTGTGTATAAAGTTACATACAGGTGTGAAAGGGAGCATTTTATCTTCAAATGTGTTTTAAAGTTGGAAAGGGTATTTGTTTTATGCTACGCATTATATGGTTGAAGTGGAAAGTGCGATGGTAAACAAATAAAGTGCCTGTCATTTACTCCCTTACTTTCAACCCCAACTCAAAAAGTTTAATTAGCAACACGCATCGAAATTACATTACATCAAACGAAAAGTCCTTTTAATGCTGAATGATGGAGCAAAAAGAAATTAATTTTATCGATTTGTTTCAAAGTTATTAAGCATCAAATTTCCATTATGTAGAAAGAAAATGTTTCACAAATTCACCGAAAAATTAAACCGGGCATTATGGGAACGGCAATTAACACGTGAATAATAATAATAATAATAATAATAATAATGGCAATATTTAATCTTGGAATTGAAAACAGATGGCTTAAGCGAATCTGGAAGTCCCAGTTAAAAATTTTAATAGCGCCTTTTAAATTAACTAGAACTTCCTTCTGACCTCAATATTGCTCAGATCCATTTGTAGTTAAATAGGTTCAAAAGTTGAAAGACGACCTTGCGTTCATGTGAAACGTTCTACGTCCTGGACAAACAAATCAAGTGACTTCGTCGGACATTAAAGTCGTGGAAGTTTTCTTGGAAAATAGACGAATTACTTTGAACGAAATTTCTCGAAGATGTATTAGTATCGATTTTGCTTAAAATATCACCAGAAAAACTTTCTGCGACATGGCTACCTAGCGTTTAGCGTGGGGAAAAAGTGGACGGTTGCATATATTCAGAACATGTATAACTACAACTGGAACATCTAAAATTTGTAACAACGGAACTCGTGGAAAAGTCCTGGTGAAGTATAGACAATGCTCCCCAAATGAACGTAGACAGCGTGTGCTTTGAATTTTTTATTTCGAAAAGTAATGACTTGATCCCGGTAGTTTCTCCAGATTTTGAAGTGAATGGCTGCGTGGTCCCACGCTGGACGCATCAGGAATAACAACGCATAAGTAAATGTTTTATATGAAATCAGATGTGTTTTTTAAGTCGCTGTGTACGGCAAAGAACATCCTCGTAGTATAAATTTTCGTTTCGAGGGTAGCTTAGTAACGGTGGGTTGCAAGAAAGTACTTTATAAAATCGGAGTCAACTAACCGTTCAGGAACGGTGCCAGGTGATTTATTATGCACACCCTACTGTTTTACTAACGGCGTGTTTGTTGACACTTTTTCGTACAAATTGATAGCAGATTTTACTATACGCATCTCAATGATGAACTTTTTAATCGTTTTATTAAACATATTCGCGTCTAGAAAGGAAAACCATATTTCAACTACAAATATAGGCCGAGAAATGTAAGATTTGTGGAGGCAAGTACAGTAAGCGTGTCTTCATGAATTAGCGATAAGTCTTGCATAAAGCTCATAAGCAACCTATTCACTCTGAGCCTACAGGTAATAGATTATAAAACATGCATTACCAACCGACCACTATACGTGCTGAAGCTTACAAAACCAACAGAGGTGATAGATGTATATAACTTCTCTGAACTTCGCCAACTCTATTATTGCCGCAATCATAGGTATAATAGTATAGATAACTGAATAATAGACAATAGACATCAGCAAACAATTATTCAACCCTTTCGCCAATAAAATTTTATCTACAGAACACAATATAACCGCAGAATACTCAATATCATCATTATATGGTAATTGTGACTAATAAGTGGGGAGATGACGTCATTTCGCTGTTACATGTTAAGATTAGGCGAGATAAATAGCATATTGTACGTCTTGTTGCTACGCATAGTGACAAAGTCAACAGCAGTGGAGGAAAATACGAACTAAAGAACCGTTTTCAGTGTATACACTTAATTAACCATTAGATACATATTCAGCAAAAATTTGAGTTTTTCGTCTGGATCAGATGGCGTTATATTACATTTATACCTCGTTATTACATAAGTAGATCTAGTAGTCAAAGTGTAATAATTTGAGCAAATTAAAATTGTGCAGTCATTATTCTGTCGTGGAAATTGATTTACAAGTTTTGCTAAGCCCTTCTTGTAATAATGGTAGACCATAAGTATATTTCAATAAAGTTTGTGTATGCAGTAGCATTCCCTATAGCGGTGATACATAATTTTAATTGTGGATCATGTTACAGTCGTACTTTATTAGATTTACTGTCTCTGCAAATCATAGAAACTATATATTAAGATTTAAATTGACTATTACGATTAAGTTGACTGAGATATTGAAATTGTTGTTTTATTCTATCCTATAATTACGAATTTAATTCAGTGATGAATTTTACGAGTATTTTATTTTATTAAAAAATTATACAAATTATACCTTCTAATTTTTTAATTTTCAAAAATTTTTATTACAAAGTTCAAAATATTCGAACATATTGGTTTTAAATAGTGGGTTTACTAGACTATTTTAGCGCACGAGCATTAGCAAGGAGCGTTGTAGACCATGTCACTCGCTCGCTCGCTCGCTCGCTGGTCCTCTAGGATATCACGTCGATAGCGTGAGAACGTTTTGATTTATCGAGTTCAAATTTTGTGTACGGATCCTTTGTCAAATTCGTAGATCTAGGTTCTTAAGTGGGCAATATAGCTCAAAGGATTGTGGGGGGCGCACAGCCCCACTTCATTATTAATTATGATAACACGATAAAATTTCGTCAGTTTGTCACAAATATCGACTGGAGGCAAACAAAAGAAAGAAAATCAAAATCGGTTACTTAGCGCCTGAGTTATTAGCTTTCGAAATTTTAAGTGACTTGAGGCCCACATGCTGCCATCTAGCGGACTAGGGACTAGCGGATTATTTAACTATTCCAACATTAGTGCAGGTTTCTAATCTGCCCCTTGAATTTTAACATATAAGCAACCAAATAGTCACGACCCTGCTTTACGTGTTACAAACTTGCCTATATAATTCGAATTGTCATTTCACATGAAAATACGTGCAAAATAATGCGAGTGCGCTAATATTTGGTGCAGNNAAATAAATTAAATCAATTTCATAGATTCACACAAATTAAAAATCCACTGAGTTTAAAGATCCACACGCTCCGACTTGTGTTTGCATGTACATTTGAGTTTCAGTCGTCCACCAAATTTCAATATTGGAAATAATTTTTAAAAATTTTCAGTTTTTTTCAAGATTTATATGCAGTTAACGGCAAAATGATCGCATCGAAAACATTATGTATCATAAATATATATTAAAAGATTGTTAGTTCACAATGTTTTTTGTTCAAAATTTTTTATAGTCTGCATTGGTGAGAATTATTCTGAAAAAATTGAGGAAGCACAAGATTTTTTTTTTTTACTTTTTAGAATCCATTATTACGTAACATTTTGGAAAAATAAACAAACAGCTGTGCCAAATAGGGAAATCAGAAAAAAATCTTAAAATAGCACCATCACAACAAAAGCGTAAAAATGAATTCTCTTTTATTCATTTGTGTATTTAAATAAATCTATCAAGTTAAGAAACACAAAAAGACTTTATTATTAAAAAATGCACGTGTTAATTATCGTCGTTTTTGAGAGAAAAGTTAAATTAAATTCAAAATAAATAAACTTATTTTCAAAATATGATAATAAATAAGTAATAAAGTTAAATATTAACGTCTTATAATCTTTTTCATAAAAAATATTACTTTTACTTACAGAAATTTATAAAAACAAATAACTTTTTTGTAAACATTTTTACGAAAAAAATTTTTTCGAAACGTTGATATAGTTCTGAAAAGACAGGTTTGTGGCAAATACAGAATTAAAAAAAATCAAAAGAAAAATTAATGATTAAAGGAAACGGCTACTTTTCAGTAGCTTTGATAGCGTTGAAATGGAGTGATTTGTACAGAGTTAGAAGTTATTTAAGAGTTTGTTTTTTAGCGCACGAGCATTAGCTAGAAGCGCTATTTTGCTTGTCATTTATACAGTTGCAATGGAATTTAGTATTAGAGAGGAAAGGAGTGGAAGCATTTAAAAAAACGTATTAAAAATTTCTCATAATTTAGTCGAAAATGACATCAACTTTGTTATTTTATTATTATTTTAGATAACGTACTAAAACATAACGAATATTCCTCCCATAAAAATATTTTAAAGAAAATGTGATAAAACTATTGATCGAGGTATCGTAATTTTGTTTACAATAATGCTCAAAATATCCCTCTACAAACTAACAACTTCCAGTACAGGCGTCTGTGTTTATTTACTTGTTGCAAATATTTTAAGTTGTGAAATATATGCTTAATTTGTCAAATGTTATGGCTTAGTTAAGTGAATCAGAGCACACAGAAATTTTGGTTATAAGAGGTTTAAGAGATCAAGAACGTTCTTATACAGAAGTTTGCCGACTATTCAATGAACTTCATGAAAATCTGCAAATTGCCAAATCCGCACATTAAGTAAAACTTACTTTATAATAATAATTCAATAATAACATTTTAGCATGATGATGATTTATTTATATTATTAAAATTATGAAAGATTTATTTGTTGCAAATCATTATAAAAGGTACTAAAAGTTAAAGGACACACCGCTGATTTTTCAACATTTTATGGTCACCTGTATATCGAGATGTACATTATGTTACATAATATAGAATAAGTTTTTTCTGTAAACGCTGGGAATTAATTACTGTTCAATAACCGTCCAAAGGGATATTGGGATAAGAAAGGGGGAGGTCCTCTAAAAGAAATTCAATCAATTATCAACTAGTTGCTTCAAGTCACGCATATTGAAGCAACATGTACTATATCGTTTCTAATTAGGGAGTCAGAAATAAATTGTTTTTCTTGGTATCATCTGAGTTATTGATCCTTGCGTAAAAGGAAAGAAAGGCAAATAGATGAAACGAATTTAATCTGCACTTTTGTTTTCATGAATTTTCCTCCCATATAAAAAATGGTAATAGTATCTTTGGGGGAGATAATTACGACAAACGGTGCCACTATGTAGATCGCATAATGAGATAAGAAGGAGGGCGACCATCTATAAAATTACCATAATTACATTCTTCTTTAATATATTCGTTTACCTAAAATATTAAATGTAATGGATACGTTAAAAAATATCATCCATAAAGTGGGTATATTTAGAACTATTAGCAAACTTTGCTAATGGGTTGAAAACGAAATAGTGTTACAACGTTTCTTATCAGTTCTTACATCCGTTTTCGTTACGGCATGTTTTATGTACGGAAGCAATAAAGTTCAGTTATTCATTAAGTGTTTGTCAGTGCCAGCACTTATTTTCCAATTGACTAGTTTAAAAGTTCATATTTATGCAATCGACGATTTCAAATAAAATTCCACTTAAATAAAAGAAATCTTTATGAAATTAGGGAGCCATATATCAAAGTAAGCTTATTCACATCAACAAAGAGAAACAAATTAGGTTACGAGTACAGCATTCAATTTATTACTTGTCATAAATTTGATATTCATATTTTTGTGTTTATTCAAGAGAAAATTTAATAAAGCGAATGTGGACAATCTATTACAATATCCGCTATTGGATTTTTGATTTTAGTGTTTTTCTGCAACTGAAATTCCAATTTATTTATTATGGAAATGTGGTCTAATCAAAATACAATTAGATATTGTCGATATACGTAAATATTGAAAATTCACCAAATAAAGACTGGGGATGTAATTTTCTTTAATTTAGATACAATGGTTATTGTTGTCATAATGGTTCTTGATATTGTCTCTAAACGCTAACATGAATAAAATTACACGACAATAATGCGATCTGTACAACGAAAACTACGATTTCAATTTGATAAAATGGTATTTAACCTCCATAACGTATAAACTCTTAACTTATAAAATATTTAAAGTGATACAGCACAAAGGAATTAATTATTCAGATATACCATTGGATTTTCTATGAAATGAAGCAGTACTTAAATTCGAAAAAATAATTATCAGGGCTATTCAGATCCCATTAACTTAATGGCAATACATCTTTAATGGCTTGTTCTCTTCAGCCCCTCTAGAATATAAAAAGACATGTCTTTAATTCCATTATTCGATTTAATTTTGAGACATATTCAAAGAACAACTTTATGAGTCACGTTATTTACCTTCAAATTGAATTTTTTAAAAAAATTGTTATTGAAACTTCAGAATTCAATTCAGAACGATAAAATAAGTCGAATATGAATGAATTAATTAAGGAATTGTGTCACCTAAAATATTTTTGAATATTTTAACTGAAACAATTGAAATGAAAAAAGTTATCCTTTTAACGACTGTACCACCATACAATTTATTTTGAATTAAATTTTAAGGTTTAAATTATAAGTCTGAAACTAAAAAATATTTGTTACAAACATAAAAAATCTTGTGTTCTATTGGTAAAAGTAAAAACTGAAAGTTGACTGTCACTTCTCGAAAAATCTAGAAGGTGAAAGAAACGGTTTCACTTTAGATTGTGGAGTTTTTGAAAAATCATGAACTATTATGTCGCTTAATACTATTAAACTAAGTATAAGTTCAAAGTACATCATATATAAAAAAATTGAAAATGTCAAAATTTTTTGAAATGTTAAATGTTAAGATTGCGTGCAAAAGAGGACTAAAGTGAAGACCGATGGGGAATTTTGTGCGGTTTTCTTAATTTTTATTCATTAATTTCATATCGAAATCGATATTTGTACAACATTGTAATTGTTAATTGTTGTTAAATCTATGTGTTTAATGCTGCATGTGGTCATTTGTCAGGAGCGGCGTAATATAGGGTGGGTATATAATACATATATTTTTTTTGTAATGAAAATTTTTGACCATTTCCATATATAGTCAATATAACCTCTATTCCATGCAACGGAAAATTATCGTTAATTTAATAGTGCCACTAAAATCGCTCTTCAAACCGGTGAAAAGATAAATAACTCCCTATGAAAAGGATAAAACATATTTGTGTAATGAAAGAAAATGATATTGATAATTATATTTAAATTTTAAAGGCTGGGTTGTTCAAGTATTGACTCGCTTTAAAATTTAATGTATATTGACAGAAACTAAATTCTCTTTTATTAAAATAAGACAAATATGCTGGGCACGTGTCGCTAACTAAGTTAATCTTAAAAAAAAAATTACATTAAATATAAATACAATTTCGTACATCAATATTTAAAACCTAACCAATAACTGTACAATTCAATTCACGTACGGAATAAATGAGGAGGGAAAATAATGGAGCAGCACTTATATTAAATTTAGTAACAATAATTTAGTAAGTAAGACTTTAGGCAAGTATTTTAATTTAAAACAAATATTAATTCCCGTTGAGAAACAATTATTTGTTTCTGTTTATACGAGTTTACAGCTTGTATCATATTTAATGTTAATTTTAGAAACTATTATTTAATTTTTGGTTAATCATACAGTACGCAAAAAGTGACGTAAATTAAATCTCCCTGGGAAGATCCTCAGTCCATATTACAAAGCTTAGAGCATCATAATCAAGAAAATTTGAGATGCAAGATAGAACGCAAGTCTTAGCTTAATAAACGTCACTTAAACTAATTTATGATATAAATATTGTATTAAATGAAGACGGAGCTTCATGGTTTAGTTTACTGATCTCTTAAACAAACATCACCTTTACAGAATACATTCAGAGACAAAATGGCGTCACAAAAATTTTGTGTTGCATAAATGCCGATTATTTATTCATTTTATTATTCTCACTGGTAACAATTGGTAAATGTAAGTGTTGTAAAACGCTTCTGCATCGCAACGTCGAGACATTTTCGTTGAAGTCGTTGCTGTTTACCGTTTCGTATTTTGTATACACAACAACAAAACGAAAATACTTTTACATTGTTTGCGTTATTCATTGTAAGACTAATTAATTAAAATTAAATTAGGCTTATTTATCTCGATTTTTTGTTTTTTATTTGTACTGCCTGCCTTCTTGGATTTAATTATCATTTAAAAGAGCTTTTAATTTCATTTTAATATTACTTTCCATCTTTTTTAATAAAACAATAATGTAACGAATCGATGGAAATTGCGTTTTTCTTTTTCAATGTCAGCGCTTTTTCACAAATGTTAAATTACGCCATCTTCAAGTGTTTACAGAAGTTTCTGTAACAGTTTTTTAATTAAGGATTAACTTTTAAAGTACAATCTTTTTAATTAATTCGTATTGTTTATATGAAACAATAAAAGTTGTTTGCTTTAATTCAGCGTATATTTCGACAAACTTGGAACGTTTCATTACTCCCTAATTTAAATATAGTTACATGTATCAATATTGAAAATTAGGTATTTTAAGGGAACGCCTTTTTTCCAAAGACTGTTAAATTCTGGTAGGCATTTGGATTTTATTGTCATCAATGTATCACATGGAGGTACTGATAAAGTTAAAATTTTCGAAGAATTCAAAAAATAAATACTACTTGATTGATTTTTGAATTGATTTTTTTATTTCATTGTTTAACACAGTTGTCTTTTTTTTTTCAAAATAAACAATAATAATATAGAAAGCAAAAATTAGAAATCAAAACCGCCAATGCCGGGACCATTTTTAGCGCACGAGCATTTGCGAAGGGCGCTATTGATCTTGTCCATGTCACTCGCTCGCTGGTCCTCTAGGACATCACGTTGATAGCGTGAGAACGCTTTGACCTATCGAGTTCAAGTTTTGTGTACGGATTCTTTGTCAAATTCGTAAATCTAAGTTCGTTTATGGGCAATATAGCTCAAAGGGTTGTGGGGGGCGTACAGCCACCTTCATCAATAATTAAGATAACACGATGAAATTTTGTCAGTTTGTCACAAACATTGAATGGGGGCAAACAAAAGAAAGAAAATCAAAATCGGTTACTTGGCGCCTGAGTTATTAGCTTTCAAAATTTTAAGTGACTTGAGGCCCACATGCTGCGGACTAGGGACTAACGGATTATTTAACTGCTCCAATACTAGTGCAGGATTTTAATCTGCCCCTTGAATTTTAACATATAGGCAACCAAATAGTCACGACCTTGCTTTACGTGTTACAAACTTGGCTGTATAAGTCGAATTATCATTTCACATGAAAATGCGTGCAAAATAATGCGAGTGCGCTAATATTAGGTGCAGATTCTGCACCCGGATCAAATTAAATCAATTTCAAAGATCCACACAAATCAAAAATCCACTGAGTTTAAAAATCCACACGTTCCGACTTCCAGGCTTTTGTAAGAATAATTTTCTCCATGGGCGATCTTTAGTGCAAAATTTATTAAATTACAAATGTTGATTTATTTGTTTATTTTAACCACACAAACAATAAAGTAAAGATATTAAAAAACGGGTTACAACTTTCGTTATATATTTGAAAATTTTTGGAAATAAAATATTTTTTGTGTATATTAGTAACATTCTTCTTAATTTTATTCTTAAGTAATGTTGAACATTTTTAATCAGCTCTCACAATTGTTTTCTTATAATATTATTATTTTTTTATTAGTAGAAAATTTGATGTGGTGTCTATGTTCCATATTATTTTTTGTTATTACAAGGGTTTCATTTACCAAGAAAAGAGTATGGTATGTAAAAATTGGTGGAGTGTAAGGGACCGTAATGAAAATAAAATTCTTTTCTCTTGAGGCTATGAAACAGTTGGTACGGTTTGTTTCGTTAAAAATTAAATAGTGCAAACATTGAAACAATGTTATATAAATTTTCCGTTCTGTAATCGTAATAATAATCAATAATATGTTTTACGCAACGGTGCTAGTAAATGGACGAAGAGCGATGGTTTTGCTTGTGGAAATGGACAAAAAGCTTGTTCTTGCGGAGAGTATTTGTGCTACTGACATTGTGGCGAAGGCAAGCCATCAATATCGCTAAATAACGTCATGTATTGCAGTCGTCCTGGTGGAATTGTGTAGCTTTGAAGTTTCTAATAGTTCAGAGTTTACAGTTAACACATAATTTCCCTGTTAGACTCACGAACAGATGTCATAACATGGGATTTACTATATTTTTCTTGTTTCTATTCATTTTTGTGTAATTAAATGAAAAATATGCTGGCAAATAAAATTTAAATATTAACATAATATAATTACTCATGTAACTATAAGACAAAAATATTTTATTGTTACATTCCCTCAAGATATTGTTGTTTTTTAAAATTAACTTTTTTTGAGAATTTTTAAAACATTATAAAATATTAAACAGACTTCCAGTTGGATCGGAAACTTCATTTTTTTTAAACAGCACCCTTTAGTTTATTTTAATTCTGATAGCATTATTTTGACTAAAATGTGATACTTTATGTTTCAGTTTGAATTAAATAATAATAATAAAATAAATAATAAAGCTTTCTGTGGTTTTCTGTTTTTGACATGTTGACGTCATAATCATGGTTTTAAATGGGGCAATATATTTTTTAAGTTACATGTGAAAACGTTAGAAATAAGGAGGAAATGGTGTAATTTGGCGGTTTTATTAATAATGATTTCTTGAAATTCAATCAATAACTTTCGTAACAATAACAAATAAAACTTTTAACATCTTATGTTTATGATACATAAAAGATTAAATGGTAAAACCGACTTGTATCAATTTTAAGTTAACTAGATAAGTTTAGTGGCGACGTCGTCATGAAAATAATAAAAATCAAATTTTTAAGATTCATAGAAATTGGCGGAAAAATTTATGAGACGTGACTTTTTAAGCTTACCGTTTTAATGAAACAACCAAATTTTTTTAGTCGGTAACACAGATTTTTCAAAATTTCTGTAATTTACATTTAAAAAAATGTTATGATTTTTTACAAAAAATAAAAGTGACGACTAAAACGTAAGTTTTAAATTCAAAATATTTTTAAATACAAAAAAGCAATTTAAGGGTAGTGTACCTAGCATTTAACGCAGAATCTAAAAAACAAAAATATAGTGGTGTCCCACCGAAAAGCCCTTCCCCTTTAGCTTCTTTATTTATTAACCAATTTTGATAAAATTTCATATAGTGATATTAGAGACTTCAAACTCTTATTCGGTGATTAATATTTTTTCTTTGTTAGTTTCCGAAATATGAAACTGAAAATCGCTGTTTTTGATGCTAAAAGTTTAAATGGATTAATTTTAGATTTACATTCGAATCTTACGCATGATTATCAAGTTTCATTATCAAATTCGCTTGGAATGCTGAAAAATCCTTCTCTAAAATTTCCAAAAAATGTCACTGTTTTTTCGTAAAATACTGCCAGCCATGATGCTACGTTGACAAATCTCAAATTCATAGCCGAGACATTTTCACATTGACACAGTTGTCAGTTTAGAGGTTAAGATTCGTTTTCTCTTTTTGTAATTTGCCTTTGATTAGGTAGATTATTTACCATAAACAAAAATTATTTCACGTCTTTCTTGATTATTAACCATGACTG
>QDEB01000932.1:0-31717 GCA_004193795.1 Asbolus verrucosus | reverse complement strand
AAATACTGTAATTTTTGATCCGTTGGACCATATCAGTCAAACTTGGTATACAAACTTACGATAGGTCAGCCTACTTCATACAAAAATATGACTTCAAAAATCAATGCCAAAAGGGTAGGAACGATATATCCTTTGATTTATTAGACCCATTTTGATTAGGCTTTAATTTTAATAAGAAAATTATTTCTTAAAATAATAAATTTATTCTACGTTGTCATTTGATTACTTTAATCGAACTAATATTGTGTAGTGTGCTGTATTGACAATATGAGACTACTTATATTAGAAGAAATTCCCAATACTGCCATAAATAAGAATGTTTTTTTTCACATGAAAATGGTGCACGATAATGCCATTGTGCTAATATTAGGTGCAGATTTTGCACCCATTTTAAATAAATAGATAAGACATCGACTGATACATTCATTTCAAAGATCCATGTCACTGCTGAAAATCTTTCAAAAAATTTTTCGTTTATGTAGTAAACAGTGGGCGTAAAAGATGATTACTTGTATAGTCCATCCATTTTGGGAACGTATAATTCAACTTACGGAGGTTATGAGCGCGCTTGGTGATAAAGAATATAATCCGACCCGATCAATGGAGGTTTGTATTTACGAAGGATTTTATCATTACTGAAGGATGAGAAGGATGATGTCATTTGAGTGAGCTTTACCTGTACACATTTTGTTTAATGTCATCTGCATAGAGAAGGATTGATAATTACTTGGTTATCGAAAAAGTAGTGTTTTAATTTTATGTCTTACGAAATTCATTTGGCAATATAACATGTTCTTAATAACGTTATATACGACTTTTATGAAGAAAATCAATACATTTCTGTTAAAGTATGGCCCTCAATACGTACCGAAAATCTATTTGATGGAAATATATTTCTATAATATGAAAAATAATTAATTTATTATCCTCCAGTATACAGTAAATATTTAATTAAAATTTTGTTAATCAATTGGAGGCAAACGGTCACATTCAATATAATTATTTTAATGGTAACGGTTCCAGTTATATTAATGTGCTCTTTATTTTATGATATTACAATGGCCAGCATGGTCCATCCTATATTTTATAATAATGTATTCCACGCTGAATTAATTAAGGTAAATTAATTATCGGAGAGAGAACATGAATTACATTTTTAACCAAAAAAAGCAATTTTAACTGTGAAATTTGGTCCGGACCTCTCTTCTGTTCATGTTCACCGCTATTTTCGGTCACGCTCTTTTATCCTCCGTATGCGGGTAGCGAATTATCAAAATTTTACATCTTATCGTCACAAGGAATTTCATTTTGAATATTCATTGGAAGGAAATGGACCATTTCCTCTAAATTTATCTTTTACTCACCTTCCTTATCTTTCTGGTTGCTTTTAGAACGAAAAATTCTGTCATTTTATTTTTATTATTATTACGATTGCGACTCGATATCACGCATTTATCTACAAAAGAGCAAGTAGAGGTGATGTTTATACTTTCTTTTATATTTTCTGAAGTTCAAATGTGTCGACTTTTATAACATTCATCAAATTCTCACCGAGATAAGCTTTTAATTAACTAGCCATATTACAAATTATTCAATTACTTTTGTATGTATTTGTGACCGTGAATGAATAAATAATTGTTGTTAACAACATTTATTAACGTGTCTAAATTTAATGATTAGGACTTTGTTGAGACTTTCTGAAATAATTTGAAAAAAGTAATTTTGTTTTGAAAGACTTTCCCTACTGGTAATTTAAGCTGCTAAAGTTAGACTTTGTAACATTAGAGAGTTTAGATAAGAGACCAAAAGCAATTATCCTGGGAGAAAGTTTGATAAGAGCATGAGAATTCGGGTAGAACTAGCTCTCATTTTTTCCCGGCCATAAGTTAGTAACCTTTTCTGAAGTTCTCGGCGAGTAGCCAATAAAAATCCTTCTACTAATTTAAAGACAATTAGAATATTTCCCGTGAAAATGCTTGGAGCGTTGTTATGTTGAATCATTAAACGAAAAGGATGTTCACCCTAAAGTTGAAACCTTTTAAAATAGAATTACTTTGGTGGCTTAAGGCAATTAAACTCCGGTAAATAATTTTCGAACGTTAGGTTGGTCGATATGGAGGCCACATTTGTATTGTGTTTATTTAAATTTGGTGGATGCGCCGGGTAAAAATTCTTAATTGGACTTACTTTGTCAAAGGCGCTGGGCCTGTGGCATCGGTGGTCCCGGTGGTCCGGCTCCATGCGTGGGCCGTGGTGAGGGCGGCAGAGGGGGGGCCGGGCAGCCGGGCAGGGGCGCACGCCTCTAGCCGAGCTCCATGGGCGAGCTCTGCCCCCGCCCCATCACGCCGACACTCACCCCCACATACAACGAACAACTGCAACAACAAGTACAATCAGTTTACATTCAGGCAAAAATTCCAAGAATGTCAACGATCACCCACCACTAGAGCCAGTTATGTAGGACAAGCAAATAAAATGAGAACGTTTAAATTAATTGAGGAGTTTGATAGTTTGAGTTGAAAATTTTGTCTACTGAAGGGAAATATCTGCTAAATATTCCTATAAACTGAAAATTAATCGCCTCTACCATGACTGGTTTAGGTTAGGAATGGATCAAGTTGATAGTTAANNTGGAAATACAGAATGAAGGTGGCTCATAAATTTGTAGCAGATTATTAAAAAAAAGAACAATTCAGGTCAGAGGACCGACAATTTGGCAACATGTTGAGAAGTTTAGATTGACAAAAGGCTACCAAATTAAAGACAAAGTTATAAAGTATGACGGAAAAGCAAACACCTTCTCTTAAATTTAAACTTCAATATTGTTCTCCTATTATGTTCTCTTTTCTACACATAATAATTTATTGGTTGATTATGAGTTTGAAAGGCGGTGAAATTGACCTGCTCACTGTCGTTATATTGTAATAGTTACCATTATGTATGAAAGAGAGAAACAAACTAAGGGGTTGGGACTAAATTCTCCACAGGCCCTTCTAACGCGTGGAACTGAAACAGCGAGTTTTATGACTTTGTTATTCTAAAAACAAATATTACTATATTTTCCTATTTACAGCAGTACAAATTGTTTTTTACCATTTGATTATTTATTCTGTCCTACATTATTTTCAGGCCACTTTCTCTTAGACAAAAATTTAGAAACAATGAAGGCAATTTTTACGTACTACCTAAGATTTGAAGAGACAAAGAAAAATCGTTTCAATATGGGTATGCATAAATGATGTCTTATTTTAGAAGGTTTCCTAATAAAATACGATCCTTAACGTTAATCTTCTTTCTGAATTAACAAGAAGTAGGATTTTCAAAAACTTATCGACAATTCTAAGGAGAGGTTGGAGGTAAAATAAAAATTATATAAATGTATTTCAAATTGTAAAGAAAATTAAAACAATCATGCATCAGGCTGACGAACATTCCAAGGAAAATATAGGAAAACCTGGAACGGTTTTTCTGGAATTTCAAGAACAAAAATTTATCGTGATTCCGCTGGAAATCCAAAAACATTGGCATTTTTAGATCAGCCTTAAGAAAGAACATAGTGTCCTCAATTTTCTCAGTACATCCGCAAGTTGTTAAAATTATAAACAATGATGATAGGGTAATGAATGTGGAGATAAAAGACTGTAATAACATCCAAGATAATGAAATTTTTAATTTTTTAGACTTAAAAAATAATTTTAAAGAAAAAATAGTTGTGCCAAAAATTGCCATGTTTGATAAAGATGATTACAATTGATTTTTATTTTTCCTTTAGTTAAAAGTTCTACAAACATTTTAATAATATTGGAAAACTTATGTGATCAAAAAAATTATGAAAATCGAATTTCTAAAGAATCAGTTGTAAACTATTTGTTAAACAGTATAAATTTTCACAAGTTTGTTTATTAATTATTAATCGTTGCTTTTATAATTTACATGCAGTCTTCAAATTGGTATGCAGCTATAAGGAAAATGTATTTTAACGTAAAAATGAACATTTCTTGAAAGAAGAGGTTAAAAATTGAAATGACTGCGAAAAAATTGTAATTCTTCAGATAGATGAAATTAACGTAAAAACTTTCATAGAATGAAAAATGGAGAATTATTTGGTTGAGCTAAAAATAATAATTTGTACTGTTGTAAAAAAGGAAAATCCACCACAATACTACATTATGTTATTTGCAGATTACATTTTAAATGTAACATTGAAATAATTACCAAAATGTTAAATTTATGTCAAGAAGGCCAAATATTATCGTAGCCTGAATTTAGGAGTCTCCTGTCAATCTGGCTTCCTCAAGATATTGCCAAATTGTCGGTCCTCCGGCCTGAAGTAATATATAATAGAGGAGACCATGATTATTACAATTAGAAAATTTTAATCCAATTGCTTGTAATTGGCCTTCAGTTATTGTATTTTATATAGAATATTAAATCTTTTGTGTTAGAGAGTGTAGTTCAAATATTTATAATTTTGTAGCTTTAGATTAGACAAAAGGGTTGTCCAACGTTTTGAAACGTTAGTGCAAAACGTTCACATTATTTAAGACAAAAAAATCAAATTAATCTGTAAGATCGAATAAATGGATTTGATATAGAATGACTCCCAATGATTTTTTTCGATTTTTTTTCATAAAATGAAAATAAAAATTTTCCTTTAGCACGTGATGAGAAAATTTTTGGTACATTATTATCTTAATCATGGAGGCGAAAACCGAACTGAACCGCTACGACGAACAAAAATATTTATTTCTCAGCGATAAAAAAAATCCCGTGATATATCGAAATGCAGATGTAAACATATTAAAGAACAAGAGTTCCTTCCTCTTTTTTCTATTCGTGGACCGCGTGTCTGGTAACTATAACTGAATAAATTTTATATCGTAACTGTTATTTATATCAGCAAATATTGTTTCTAAACAGAATTTTAAAATTGTGTGGTAATAATTTTGATGTATAAAGGCCCGCCTTGACTTGAGCACGCATATACAATGAGGACCCATAATAGATGCGAACGTCTACATAGTGGGGCTTTAAGCCGATGACAATAAATGTAATAAAATTTATTTTAAAAGCATTGGTTTTTTTCCTTTACAGGTAACAAATAACCTTAATTCGCTTTGTTTAAAATTACAGTGGAAGCTCACAGGTATTTTACATAATTCCCTGTTAATGTTATGTCGATCTGTTAAAAACTTTTTCTGAAAGGACTGTTTTTGTTCAATAATCCTTCGCAGAAATAAACATTTCCATTTCAACCATCATCTCAGAAGTTGAAATTTATTTCATTTATTTCACTTCAGACGACTCCTAAAAGCTCTGACATTTAACATTGTTCGCGACGGTTTTAAAAAATATCTACATTTAAAAGAAAATTAAGATAATATGCCTATTAAAGAGCGGGTTTTGCGAAAAACGGCTATTTTAACAAATACCTTTAAATTTCAAATCTTATTGTTAGGAAGGCTGAGTTAAGGACACTGGAAAACATAAAAATGTTTGAAGAAATGTAAGGCTTAAGCTGTGGTAATTTTAAAACGCCAAATTTTCAATAGATAAAGTAAGTCGGGTCTTTTTAAATCAAACAAAAAAATCGTACCATTAGATTAATTTAATGTAATTCAGTAGTTTTAGGTCACAAGCATACAAAGGTTTTCGAAGTGAATGTTTACTTGTTGGTGCTGAAAGACTTATATACATTAAAGGCTATTTCTTACCAGACTATTTCCAATCTATCGTAGGAAAGTAAATATTTTCACGTATCTTGAAAACGATGTAGATCCAAATACATTTTTCTATTCTAAAGACGAAAATTTTGTTAATCTTATGTACAGTGGTACACATAAAATCTTGGACATACTTTTTGACGTGTTGATCTCTTTTATATTGTAAATCAGCCTTAATGTAGCTACATAACTAGGTTAAGATTTTGATAATTTGATACTGATTTAGAATATCAAAGAGACCAACATGTCAAAAAGCAGGAATGACGTCCAAGATTTTATGTCCGCCACTGTACATGGTGTTTTTTTCTTTAATCTATGCGTCTAAGTCCTTTGCTTTATGCTTTTTTCCTATTATTTATTCTACTATTGTATTGTACTGAAATTAATTAAAATGATCACAGTTCTTGAGATTTCGACAATAAATTTTATGATGTAAACTGATTTCGCTCAATCAGTTATTGCATTAGCCAAGATCGGTTTTACACTACAAAATGTTTTTATATATCTGATTTCACCTATATGTGTATGCTGTTGTCGACTTCTAAGAAGCAAATACAAGATAATGGGAGAATCAGCGTTCATATTTAGTGCATATATTTGTGTATCTACATGCAATAAGTTTTTATGTGCTAGATTTGAGAATCAGTGTTCATACTTAGTACCTATATTTGTGTATCTACATGCAATAAATTTTTATGTGCTAGATTTGGGCATAATCGTCTTTCATTTACCATTTGCCATGAGCTGTAGCGTTTAGGCATAAGGGTTCTTATTGTTAGAAGGAGGTATTTGGTGTAATCGCAGTTTACTGCGTCGTTGTTGTCATTGTGGGGCATTGTATAAAAGCAATACATGGCAAGACTATTTCATTCATGTCTTGCATGCGTATTAGTCGGCTTTCTGGTACAAAAATTACTTGCCTTACCCCATATATTTTTATTAAATATTTTTACAGGGAACGGATGCATGGTATGAAATTTTAATGTGGCAATATGCTGTGCAAAATTCGGTTATCCCAGCTTTTGTTTTCTCAATTAGTGTGTACCAGGATGAAAGTCATTTGGGAAAGGTTTATGTTAAATTTTGTGTAAAATTAAGGCCACACTGAGATTTACCACACATGGCTCAATAAATCTTCAAATTTCAAAAATAATGAAAAAATGTAAATAAGGGCCACCGATAAGATCCTTTTTAACTACAATGGATACCTACTTCAGAAAACTACAACAGAAGGAATTTTAACAAGTTGCAATTTTGCATCAACTTTGATTAATTTTATCAATTCAGTAACCAGATACGAATTAATTTAATTAAGATGAAATACTTTGTTAGATTGCACGGCTTTTTGATTTATTACGCTATTTTTACAATCATTTTATTTCAGTATTCCTGTTTAAAATTTCAGTGATTTATTCAATTGTTAATTCCAGAAATATTCAGGTTAAAATCTTGGTTCTCCTAGATCACTTATTTACAACAGGAGATCAAATTTTTTGTTGGAGACTAGAATTAATTAATAGAGACGATTTAAGCAGTGGGGAATAAAATGTTCTTCTGATGCAAATTACGAAATTTATGTTATGGTTTTGTTTTAGTGAAGGAGAAATTCTCTTCAAAACAAGCCCGTTTCTCCCAAGAGATGGCTGTAAATTGTTCAGGAAATAATCAGACTGAAAGGACTCAAATTTAACTTCTTTATCATTCTGCGAAGTTTCATTTTTTTATTAATTGTTCGATCTTGTCGACTTTGTTGGAATCGAGCATTTACCTACACATTTTTTTATGGGTTGAAGCTAAAAGTTATAATGAAATTAGATATCCAACCTTGGATTAAATAAAAATTTTACATTTCTTCAGGTTATAAATTAGTATATTATTAATTTGGTACCTCTCGTAAAAGAACAAACTTTCATAACTTGAATCATAAAGTTTCACAGCTGATGATTTCGACAGTGAATTGATACATGAATTTATTAAAAGCTATACTATTGTTAGTGAGAAAGTTTCTATCAAATGTCAATTTGATTAGTTAGGTGGAAAGTTATTATAACATTAATTCAAACTTGAAATGAAATAGCCATGGGTCCATAGAATCAGTTGCAGAGATTAATTAAAACTTTTCATAAGTTATCTCTAGAATAGAGCCGAAAACACTGACGTTCTGTCAATATTTCTACTGTTTCGGAATGATGATAGTAAATATAATACAGCTTTAAATTTTGTTATTTTCTTAAGTAAGAAAGTGGAAAATCATAAAGGATCTAGAAGTAGAACAAGTTTTCATATGATTTACGAGGAAAGGTCTCTTTTCAATTCTTCGAAGATAAAGTTCAGATTTTTAAATTCGATTTAACTTTTGATCAAATTCTTATTTAAAACACAAATCTTTATTGGATTTATAGGATTATTACTCACAGTTTTAGTTAGAATAGCCGGCAACATTTTAGGGTATATTTCTCGTGCTTTTATAGATGACAAAAGCTTCCCGAATCGCTTTAGAAACTCTCGCGTCAATTTCGACTTCGGCTAAAGTGACTGAAAAGCTTTTCGTAAAATTTCTGTTTGCAAATATTTAAAGTGTATTTTGCAAAATAGTATTCTATTATAAGTGTTAATGTTGGCCCAAATATTTAATTCGCCTGACAAAACGATTCAAATAAACCAATTTTAGCTAGTTAGCGAAATTATTTCAGCGCTTCAAGGTAATTGTTAATTAAATTGTGAAACGCGTTTAAATGTATAATGTAGTGACGAGAGTGGATTAATGGAAAAAACTAATTACGAAAGCTATTCTACTGCTAGTTTATTTTCCAATTTTGCTACAATTACATGCAGATGAAATTGCCAGATTGTCGCTGGTTTTAATCGATTCTGACTAATACTTACTTTGAAGCTTCTCAATGCACTTTTAAAAACTACTTTTAAAAAACTACTTGTATGTTTAAAAGTCATCAACATCTAAAACATTTTTTCATCAAAGTATGAATTTAAACTTTGGCACAGTTTTGGTTAAAGTAAATGTAAAAATTGGCAACCCTCAGGCACAGTTTTTAATTCTGTTAGTTTCAAAAGCGACCTTATCAAATTAAATTCAGTGTATAAAAACGCGTGGGTGGTTGAGTGTAGACGAAGAGACGACATAGATAGAAGCGACTTCAATTTCTAGGCTTCAGGGTTGGTTTCATACTACAGGGAATATTGCTAACACTTTGTAGAAAGTTATGAGTCGTAAAATGCCAATGTCAACGATTTATATCAGACTGGTCTTTCGGAATTATCTTGGAGTCCATGGTTATGCTTACTTTTTACCAGATCATCATGTTTAACGTTTGTACAGATAATTCTGGAACAAAGAATGAAATCGCAGTATATTCAGCGGCGAAATGCGTTTTTTTTTATAGTACCACGTAAAGAAGCTTGAGTCTGTGGGGACTGGTAATTGAAAATGATACCTTCCAAGGGGATAATGCAAAGTTGGATTAATCATCCTGAATGAGGCCCTACATTACCATACGTTGTGATGAAAAAACTAGGATGTGATGTATGCACATACATCTTGAGGAATGAAAATCATAACTTATGAACTTCACTTTTTTTCTATACTGACTCGAATAAAAATGAGATTTTAGAGCTAGTAAGTATATATAGGTACAAACTCTTAATTTAAATTTTGATAATTACATTACTTAAAATGTTGCACTCATTCGTTGCATGTAGTCGAATTGGCAAGCTAGTTACTCAGTGAAAAAATCAGTTCTGTGTTACCGATTATTGGTCTGCGATTACTGAGTCAGAGATTTGTCTTTCTTTAACGAATTTCTCCTTATATTTAACAAATTAAAATAATTTGTTAGTTGTATAAACATTTTTAGTGACCTTTCTATTATGATTAAACTGATGTTTTCACGAGAAAGAAATATATATTTGAGACATGAAGCTAGGAGTGCTGGAATAGAACGGTTCATTCCAAATCCCTTAAAATCATATAATTATAAAACCAGTGTTCCTATGTTCTTTTCAAAATAGTAATATTACTCATTTGGAACTTTAAATTGCTTATTATAAATTCGTCTATTGTTAGGCTACAATGTTTCATTTTAAAGTTTTGCAGCTCTTTGTGTAACGAGAGAAATTGTAAACAATTGAAATGGCATATCGCGTACCTTTACTAATTTGGTACATTTCAGTTTCATCCTGAATTATTAATTAAAATTTTTGGTTATTAATATCTTCCGTAATTAATAGATCTCTCATGCAAAGAAGTATCACGACTCACTGAGGATGCTACCATTAACCACTATTGAAACTACTGGCATATTAAAAAAAAAACATTTTTTGAAATAATACATTTTTTTTTTGTTCTAGTTATTTTAGGTTAACGATCAATGTTTATAGATTTAATTAACTGGAGAAATAATTAATAAGATTCATATTCTCTGCAAATTTTTAATACTTTAAAACTTTGGTTTGTCGTGTTTCTCGTACATTATTAGAATTTGATTTGACAACAATAACTATTACAAAAAATCCTGTCTGTTGGTATTAATTTTATTGTTGTTAAAGTTATACCAGCCTTGTGTAATTTCTGATCGTTTTTAAATGTTACTAAATGATTTGTCACAATAAAAACTGGTTTCTGAAAAACAATGTGGTTACCGTACATAAATAATATGTCAATTTTTTTTCGACAATCTACTTTAATTAGGAATATATTGTGACCTTTATTTACATTAATATTTCATATTTATCTTTATTGCCATGTGAGATATATGTATCTGTGTATTTAAAATTTAAATGGAGTAACGTTTTGAATTTCAAATGAATGTATCTTAAGAATACCAATAAGGTTTATTACGAACTCTCAACACGTCATTCGTAATTGTCCTAAAGGAAGAGGGGAGTTTTACCTCATTCATGGTTTATTAATAGATAGTAAACGTAAAAATTCAATTTTTACATTATAGTAAACTTTAATATTATTTTGGAGATAAGTTAACGAAAATGAAAGACGATTCTCAAGTGTACTTTGTTTTTGACAGAAAAATTAAATTTGCCGTGTAGTGTCATAAAAATATATGTATATATAATAAATATTTTCGAATATAGGATGTTTTTTTGACAATGTGACCATTTACACAAGTAAATGAAATGTCCCCTATGGCTGTACTCGAGTCAGCATGTAATTTCTTGTGAATATCAAGATGTGAAAATAACATCATAAGATGTGTCAGCCGTTCCAATAAAAAAGGACGAATAAAGCTCGATGTGGAAAGTCTATAACAGTTTTTGCTGCGAGCTTGATTTCATCTGAAAATGGAATTGTAGAGTTTATAAACATTTTCTGTAAAAAAATTACCCTTGCAATTTTTTTGCCTAATCGTTTCAAACGTTTACCACCACTTTAAATGTATACCTAAATCGGCAAAAGTAAATTTTAGAGTTAATTCCTACTTCTCTCTGTAAAGGTATCTCACACCTGACCTTTTCCCATGTCTGTTAAATCCCAGATGCTTTAACTCGGCAAATTCCACAATGTTTTAATTAAACATCTGTAAGGAATGTTAATATTCTGAAGAAGCACGTTTTTCTCTTATTATTTTTTAATTATTAAATATATAATAACGTGCGATTATAAAATACTTCTAATTTTGCCAGTCAACCTAAGATTACAGCACAGATGATAGATTAGGATGAAACTAAGACCTGACACTGTTAGCTTCGGATAGTTCCAAAAATATTGTCGTATCAAGTGGTAATTAGAAATTTATTTTTTTATTTTTTTGATNNTGCAAAATGGCCTATTAAAACAACGTGGATGCTAAAGGATGTAGTAAATAAAGTTGTTAGGATGGTTCATAAAGTTATTTTATGATCAAACATTTCTGACTACTATTTTATGTAACCATAAAGAAAATCCTTTGCTTTTTTGACAGCTTAAATTCTCAACACCCCTTTATAGACATATTATTTAACAAATAAAACTAAAGATCATTGCAATGTCTGTAAATTTTAGTAGCTTTAATTAAATGCAAGCATTTCGATAATGTAAAACAGGAAAAAGGGTAGTAAACGTACATGAAAGGGCTTAAAATACTCGTCTTGGATACATTAAACGAACTTATAATTAAATAATGTCAATAAAAAATTGTAAACAGACTAATTTCCATTGAAGTAGGTGTGTATAAAACATATAAATCATTTATTATTGAAGCATTAATATTAAATTTATTCGAAAAATTATATTTATTATAATTATATTATATTAGAATGAAACAGCATAAATATGTTGAAGGATTAGTTGGTTTTGTTCCATTGAGAAAATAAAATATAAATAAAATATTCAAACGAAAATCGTATGATAAGAATGAATATAGAACAATTTATAGTCGAAGAACATTGATCGGAAAATTCTGGAGGTGGTAGGAGGTAGGCGGATAATGTAGACACAAGCAGGTCAATAAACCTGACCCTTGGAAAATGATAAAATGTCCATACGCCTTCTGGTGAAAAAATAAACTCATGAATCTAAATAATCTCAAAACGATACAATACAGATACATTTATAGAGCTTCACTGTAGTTTGATGGATACAAATTGGAAAACAAATATATGTACAAAATTTATAATTTCAGCAGGTTATGCACTTTTTACAGTTCTCATTTTGCAAGCATTTGAAGGATTTCTGAAGCGTTAAACTTTTGAAAACTGTAATTAGAGGCTGATATAATTATAAAGTTTCTAATACAAGGTGTCATGTTTTCCAGACGTACCATTGGGAATTCGTTCATTTTAAACGAATAAAGTTGGCTGAAAGTTGTTTTGTTGTAAAATTTTATATCTGACATTTTCGGTCTTCAATATAAACCGTGTAAAAAGATAAAAATGAGGCTTGTTTAGTATTTCTTCTTTTTAACTCTAGTAGTAAGCGGTAAGCAGTCTAGCTGAAGTATTTTAATAGTTTCTATACAAAAATTTAATAATGTGAAACATGTAATTCAAAATGATTAACAAATGAAATCTATGGGTACATAGTTCAATTAATTGGAAACATTCTTATTAAACGACGAGTAAAATTGCATATCAGAACACACAATGAAAAATGCATTAAAATTTCTATCACCCGTGATTAACTGGAAAACTCAATTAAATGTCAGATCTTTCTAGAAAATCCTATATGTTTTGTAGGTATTGCAGTAAAGGAAAAATTTAAGTGAAGTATAGAATCAGACTTATACCTTGGGCAGAGGTTATTTTGATCATTCACAGAGCGGAAATATAGCGGGTGTTAACTAGAAATCAGTTTCTGAAGAAAGAAGCATCTAAAAGAATCTTCACGAAAAAAGTTAATGTAAGCGAATTCAAAATATTTGTTCACAAAGACATAAAGAGAGTTATCATGAAAGTTATAAATGAAAGTAAACAGCGCTAAAATACAGAACCATTTGACAAACTTAAGAGAAAATATTTAAGTCCCTCTGCATTGGGACGTGTTAGCCTTTAGTTGATGGTGTTTTAAAAAAATACATTCGATCGTTCTGGAAGAGATAAGAATGGCTGAAATAAGGAAAAAGATGCTGTTCTGATCACGAACTGTGACTTTAATTTTTTCAATCGGACCAATGATTTGGAAGATTAAGCTCTGGTAGGAACAGCTTATAGACATCGTTTGACATTTGGATAAATAAAGCGCTTGATTTGATCAGGTTTTTCTGTCGCAAGTAAGTCGAAAATTTTCTTAACAAGTATATTATACTAATTTTTAAAATCAATTATACAAGTACGTGGACTTTAGTTATTTTTAAGTCAACCGCACAATAATTAGGTACGTAGAAGAACAAACTTTTAACCTAATTTTTTGATAAGAGGATTAAATTTAAGTTCTGCAACTTTCTGGAAATGTCCAGTGAGTTGAGATCAACGATAAAATTTATAATGAACCCAAGGCATACCAACTCGACATATTATCTCAAGGATTTTCGTGTTGTATATACACACGTAGTCACAAACGTAAATATTTAAACGTGTTAGAACAACGAATTAAACAAAACAGTAATTTTTATTTTTTGAAGTGGTATTACAGGGATCATATTGAGACACAGTTAAAATTTATCGAAAAAATAACAGATTTTCTGTTGAAAAAGCATTAAGATGAGTCAATGGCAAAATGAAAGGATCCGATGCACGTCTACATAAAAAAACCTAATTTAGAAGCTGTACCTTAACGAGTATCACAATTTGTTTTTCTGACTTTATTTTCCGTCCAATTAGCTCATTGGAGTAAATTTAATAACACCCCAAACAAACGTCCAGCTAAATTTGGATGTAATCCAACAAAATATAGACATTTTTTTTACAATCAAATAGGATTATTTATTGAGCAGTTTGTATATCGAATTAAAAAGAATGTAATGTTACACTCAATCGATCGTGATGAATAATTGACCAGTTAGTAATAATAGCAACTATTTTTTTAGTGTTGGTAAATCAAATGAAGTACAACGAAACAGTTTACTCTAAAAATATCCAAGTTCTCACCAATGTTTGCGTTCCAGTTGTTTGCAGGATTACTTCAGTGAACAGGATGCATAATAAAGCACGCTATATTTATGATTTTGTCCTGATCAAAGCGTTTTAACACTTAATTAATTTAATACTAGAGTGGATTGTCAATGCAAGTCTCAATATTTCACAATTATTATTTTTCAAACCATCTCTATATTCACTTAAAGTTGAAAGATATATTGTGTTATTTGAATAGCACTATTTATTCGATGTGTTTTACGTCAACACATAGTTTATCTTACCGAAACACGCCTTGTAAGCTTTTTTATTTATTCTAACGGCCATCTGGAAAAGAAAGTGCAGCAGCGTCACGTTTGCAATAATAAATTTAAATAATACAGAACAATTTCCACTCAGAACACAAATGTACTACTCCTATTCGTCGGGTTAGCAACATAAAAGCCATTAACATGAACAACAATGGTGAATTACACACCTCCACAAAAGGGTGCTTTTGTACTTTTTTCGAACACATCAACCTTACACAATGGGTAAAGGGGTTGAAATTTATAACACCGTCTCGGTTTTGTTACGTCCTGTTAAATTTATTGATTTATTCGGTTTTGGCGAGTCGTACTCATTATTGCGTAGAAATGTGCGAACGTTATATAACTGATAAGATTATGGGTCTTATCTATTTATTACATCATATTAAAAATGCAATTTTTTTCGGAGTCGCAATGTCTACAGCAGCTGACAATTAGTTTCGTGCATGCCTCGTCCGATCCAACCTGACATTTACATTTCCATCCAATTTGAAGTGTTCGACCTGCCTTTGAACAACCTAATATTAAATACAAACACAAGAATTGTGGGATTTAGTACTTTCCTCTTATATTTTAAATTGTTAACGATGAATCAAATACTGTGTTTATGAACGTTGTAAATATAAACTCACAAAATAGTAAGAAGTGGTTTATATCGCCATCTCTAGGTGGCTATTGATATTGATCATTGTTAACGGTCCAAATAGATGGAAATATCTACTCTCCAGTGAAAAAAATTCATTCAAATGTTTTGTGGTGAGTCGAGTCCAAAAATGGCAGATTTGTTTCGATTTACTTAGGTCTCTTTAGTGTTGTGTGTATACAAGTGCAAGATAGCTTAAAATGTTATTTCTGAGGGACTATTGGACTGACGTGATGGCCAATTTATAAAATTGTTATCTGTGGTTTTATTATTTCTGTGAATTTTTCTTTCGAGAGTTCCACTTTGGCTCACAGTAGTTAAACAAACGTTACTTGCTTATTATTGTTCACAAGTTGAGAAAAATCTGTCGCTTCTGCGAGGAAGAAATTATTGGGCTTTCCACTTATTATTATTGCGCTCCTTTAGGTTAATGCAATGTTTAGAAAGGGATCCAATTTTATCTGTCTACCTTACAACCCCTTAACTTCATTTTGCATTTTGTCCCGAAAGCTTTTTATGGTTTCTTTGGTTTTTGTTACAACGGTTTTAAATCAAGCCGCTTTATTATATACTTCAAAGGTGAAGACGACGATACAAATAATTTCATGTGGGCTAGGCTCAAGCAAATATTTATCTGTTCAATATTCTCTGAAGAATATAATGCCTTCATTTATCTAGACCAATAAAAAATTGTAATTTTAAATTGAACCCACAAATTCTAAGAAATATTACATTATTGAAAGAGAGGATTGTTATATTTATAAATAACAGTGTTATTACTAGATGAGACTATATTGCTGCCTCAAGTGTAAGAAATATGATTAAATATAAAGTATTTTTTCTTAAATTATGTAAAAAATTTGTATAATCGAAATACAGGGAATTATAAGTGAAACGATAAAACAATAAAATCTATAAAATAATAATAAAAAACCACTTCAAAAAGTAAAAAACGACGAAACGATGATGGTCCTTTTTTCTTAAATGGTGAAAAAATGATCAAAGAAGGGCTGGAATGTAACTGAGAAGGCTTTTTCATGCGATGCCCCGCAATGACGTAAAACGAGGATTGCTCATTTGAAGACATAGGAATTGATCCGTCACCTTTTTTATTCGTACATCTGGACTCGAGAGATTCCCTACCTAAAATGTACTTGGGTATGTCCATTCGGATCAATAAATAATAAATTTTTGATAAAACACTTCTGAGTTTTTACACTGGATGTAAATAAAAAGTGGTACATCTGGGACCCGTGAAGTCATAAAAAATGAGAATTATATGAGATGAGGCTAGTTTTAGGGCATAATAATACTAAAATTGCGTTTTAACCTTTCATCACTTCTACGCAGAAAAAGTATGTTATAACACAAAAATTGAACTAGATTTTTGGGACATTTTCGAATCTAAAAAAATCTAATAAATACTAAACAAGTCTACTTATCTTGCCCTTGTTATTGCAAATTGTTGAAAATCGAATGATTTGCTACAAACAATTTTACAAATGTGTTAAAAGTCTAAAAATGATTGGCTGATTGTTCAGAAAACACTTCACGAATTATCCTGTATAATGTAGAATGTTTAGTAAGAATATGTTTTCCAGAAGTCAAGCGAGCAAAGGCATAGAGTATACAGAGAAATTAAAAATAAAATCGGGTACATGTTTGGGTAATAAATACTATCATAATGTTATCATAGGTCTGTCATAACAACTTGAAGATGACGATCGAATGCGGTGCTGTAACCAGTAACCAGAAGGAGTAAAATTTCTGAATTTGAGAAAACTGAGTTTCCAAACTTCTTGGACTAATTTAAAGTAGAAAGCCTATTGTGGTTGGAAATAACAAAGTTGACATCATTAACGAAGTTATCAAGACTGATACTGATGACGGGGAAAGCATTATCTCAAAGCTTTTCCTTAAATAACCGCCGCACTCGTAAATTCTGAATCCCAGTTTCGAAAATTTGGTGTTAGAGTGTTCTTAAAGTTAGAATTGTATTTTTTATATTAAACAAACAACAAATATCATAGTTATTTGTAAAAATATAGAAAAGTATTGGCTTCATAAATATCTGAAGTCAACATTATTGATTAAAATTTGATATTCAAGAACATGCATAACAAAGTCGATATAATATAATAATTCTTCTCTTGCAAGGAAGTTCAAATGTCATTTTAAACAAATTGTCTTTCGTTGACACGTTTCTGCATTTTTTTATGTTTTAAATGTAAAATTAAAAAGATTACAGCTTCCAGAATGCCGTAAGATTAAATAAAATGAATAAAGATAAGAAACTGTCAGTTNNAGCAGGTATTCCTGTTGCTTCGTTCACAAGAATTCGTTAACAAACAAGATTAAATATTTGTCATCTACACTGAACTAATGTAGTTTGTTCAAAAATTGTTTTAGCGCTTCAATACTTTTTGAGATAATGTGGATTTAAATAATGCCTACAGATAATCGCACCAATGGACAAAACAACGAAATTAACAGAATTGTAAGTTGCTAATATACGCCATAAAAAAACAAGATAAAATACCATTTCATAATGTTTGAAAAGTATTATACAGTACATTTCATTCTGGCTTCGAAAGGCGAAAAATTAATTGAATTACAAAGTAGAAAAAGATGCTTATTCAGGCCATTCACAGCGAACAAGTTAAAGTGGACACTCGTAATTTAATGGTCCGTGCACATTGTGCAGCATGAAATCTTAAGAGATTTCTTTAACGATTTAATATTTTTTTAAATCATCATAATTATTTAATATTGTAACATTACCACAACAATATTGTGATAATTTACATTAATGAACTTATTACTTTTGTCATGTGACATTTCGGAAACATTTTTTTAAGTACTGTACACAGTGTGAAGAAGTTATTCTCCAAACTCCAGTAAAAACAGCTTATTAACCATGTTAAGAAAAGGCCAGAAAATTACTTCATTAAAGTATTGCAGCTTACTGGGACCACAGCAGGCCTGCGGGAAATGTTCTCCAATTACTTTATCTGATCTCGCAGTTTTTAAGAGTAAAGACCCTAGTGGCTGCCTCGTTTTTATAATTTATAAACTTTTTGCGAAACACCTATCTACATCTATAATCAAGTATAACTCCGTTATTTTCCACCAACTACAACTAAAGACTTGATTGGGAAAATTGAGGGTAATTACTGATTTCATGCGTCAAATGCACCAGCCTTACCACTCGCTGTTGCTAAGCTTGTGAATTTGTGTGCAGCGTTTGTCGGCTCAATCGATTTATCTATAGATTATTTAAATTTAATCAAATTTGATGATTAAATAATTTCGACAACTGAATAAAGCCAATTGTGTTTAACGAATAATAAAAGCAACGTCAATACTCGATATAAACGATGTCTCAAAATGCTCGTAGGACTGAGTGTTCGTCACCAATTTTGCCAATACTGTAGCGATCCTCGAGCAACGACACGTTTAACCTCAATACAAAAATAGAAGACAGAAACGTTTTTTGATCATCAAACTTATTTGTGACGTGTTTAAAAATTCTAAATTGTACATTAACAAAATTCCCTTAATATTTATGATTTTGCGGAAAGAGGTTAAATGTGTTTAAAATGATTGATATAACCCCGTTATGGAATATACATACTTCTACAAAAAAAAAATACTGATATCTTAATCATTCTATGACTTACTAAATGTTGAAAAGACAAAACCCCAGTTGAGTCCAGAAGAAACGCTATTCCAAAGTTTTGCTGCAAAATTACAAAAAAATTGCAATTAATCTCAATTATACTTTTTTATGACTTTATTTTGTACCTATATTTATAGAACACCCTATGTAGGTAATGAATTTTAGTACATATAATCTAGGATACTTTTTTTTTGTCTTTGGCCTTAAGCCCAATATTTTTATAAGATTATTGAAAATATTTCTGTGTCAATTTATGAAAGTGCACAGTCGTTAGACTTCATCATGAGTATGTGGATAGATTAATCACAAAAAATCCCCATTTCATTCCTCGAATAAAGATATTCTTTTGAATCAGAAAAAGAGATATAAGAGAAGAAAAACTTATCATTTATCAAACAATAACACAGAATTGGAAAAGCAATGAACTCTACAAAAGTGATATTTAATAATCCGCATGATTGAATAATGTTATTATAAAGCGTTGTAAAAAAACTTTGTAGCTTCATAAAAAAATCAACGGCCGCTATTTACATGAAAGATTTTTATGACTATAAATCCAAGGTGTTGTAGTCATGTATAAAAAGGAGTAAAAAAGATTCTACGACAAATATATATAAAAAAAATTATTAATACTTTTCACAGGACTCACAAAAATGTAAATATAAATGTAATAGTTTGTTACAAGTTTACGTAAATACATCCATGTAAACTAAATAAGCAAGTAACTGACGTTACTGAAAAATTCAACAAAAATTGAAAATTTTGTGGTTAAAATTGAAATGAATGAAATCTGTTAATGTATTATATTATTTTTACTGTAAGTCAAGAAGTGATTTCTCAAATAGTTTCTCTTGAAAAACAATAACACTGAGGAGAAACGTTTATGCAATGTTAAAAAAATGCATGCTCTACTAAAACACTAAATGAAGTGTAAGTGTTACTAAAAAGTGTAATTGTTCATAACTTTGCACATTCTGACTCATATTTTGTTTCAATTTTTTTAAATAATTTTTTAATGAATTTCTTTGCCGTCATGTAAACCAAAGAAGCCGTAAATATTGAAATTTCAATGTTCAGGACATGACATGTACTGTTACACAAAATTTTCGATAGTTGTTACTAAAAACTAACTATTTTTATAATAAATCATTGTGTACTTTTAAGAATGCAAGTAGTTCTACCCAGAGAGAGTGTGCTCCTAGGGTATAATAATAATTTATTGATTATTACGAAACAATACCAAATTTCCTAGCCGAAAATAAAAAAGTTGATTACATTTTTCTTTACCATTACCCGATATAAATTTTTCAAAGGGCTTTTCAGCTGAGGTTGCCGGGGGCGAAAAACTGAAGAGAATAAAACATATTTGGACTAGATTTCCTTTCTCTTCAGATCGCAGTTTTATTACAAAAATGAGTTAATTAAAATTTTCATGAGTCAGGCTTCAAGCTTACAGCTTAAAAGCGGAAAGTGAAATTTCGAAAGTGAAGAAATATAATGCTCGGTATTGTCGACATATTGGATTTCTGCTGCATGTTAATGTAAACCACCACAACGTGACGTCGCAATCTGACATTTCCAGTTGTTCTGTGCAAACCTCAAATAATTAATGAGGTAGCACAAAGCGACCCAAGGGGCAAAAATCAAATTTTATATACATGATACCACCTGCGTAAGTATTTCAAGCATTACTATATTAGTATTTAACTATTAGCTATTTTGTAAGTCTATAAAAAGGATAATAGAAGTTTTTTTACAATGTATAATTTAGACAGTAATTCCACAAATTTAAGTTAAATGCAGAAAATAAATTACGATTATTACGTCATTATTGGCTGGCCTTTCACGACCTGAAAACAATCTAACAACCTTCCGACGGGAGCTCGATAGCTGATTCTGACAAGTGTTTGTTAAAGTACCTACCTAATGATTATCAAGTAGTTCCAGTTAGAAAGTTAATACCGGCTCATAACTCCTGCAAGATGTTTAATTTTGCATGTTATGTGGAAAACCATTACAACAAAATGGTTAAGAGGACAGAAAAAAGGCTTTTATAATTATAAGGATACCGAAATTTTGTATTCTACGTACAAGTCCGAAAAAGACATTTTATATTTTTGTATTGTTAGTTAATATTAGAATTGTCATTGATTAACCAATGAATCCTTCTTTTCTTAAGAGGAATTTACTCTTTCAGGGAAAAAAATGTGGTGCTTAATGCAATAATTATATTTCTTCCAGTTTTTACATGTGGTAAGTTAAAAAAAAACCTAATATTACAAAATATGTATTTGCGACCACAATAAAGAATAATTCTTGTTTCTTATTTATGCAGTTCTCCCAATTTTGTCAGCTTGGTTTCTGATGGAAAACGTTGTTAAAAAGAATATATAATGATATAAACATACATGCCCATTTAATTGTCAAATGATTATTATTTTAGTACGTTGAATCGGTAGTTTTAGCATTTAGCAGCTTAAACTTTTTTTTTCGTTTACACATTTTAGATTCCTTCAACTGTGTATAATTAATCTGCCCACACGTGAGAAAATACAGTTGTGTTGTTCCAAATTGTACCAAATAAGCGCAAGATGGAGAATTTTTACACTACAAGCCGATGAGTTTCAGCAAAGTTTTGCCATTTATTGTACGTTCCGCTGATAGTAGAGATAGTGGATTCAGATTACAATAATGCGTTAAAAAAGTTCAAAATCGAAAATTATTTTTATCTTCGGATTTTAAAGGAAGTATGCGATAAATGAAATCCTTACACATTTTACCATTTTGCGAACTGCCATTTATTACAAAATATGATTTTTTGTTTTAAAATAATTCTACAAGTGGTCAATACATTACTGTTTTAAAATTTGAATTACAGATTAATTATCTAGCAAGTAGTGAACGAGATCGTTACATTATCTATGATTACGATGATTATTTGATGGTGTCAATATTATTTTAAAATGAGTGTGTACAATACGCAAATTAGTTTAAATTTTGCTTTTATGGGTTCCGTTTCACGCGGCAGCAACCGTGAGTGCCTGTACAAAACAACTAATTCAATTCTAAATAAATCATAAATATGAGAATTTATCTTTGGTTTCGTAAGACCAAAATCTGTCATTTCCAGTCAAATTAACCATTAAAAAAGTTCTGAGAAAACGTCCAGCGATTTAAAATGTCATACGTGATTTGAATGTTAAACAACTATTAACTTTAAATCATTCACAGACGTAAACACGAGAATTTTAAAATTTTCATGGCTTGGGAGGGGTAAAGACGACATAAATTTTGCATATATGTCGAGGAACTAACTATTGATTGAATTTTCTTCTTAAGATTCAAGTTTTTCAAAGAAAATCTGCTGTGCTAAAATGAAATTGTTTTCGTGTACGAAAGGCAGCGTAAATGTTGTACTTTGATAAAGTAAATATTTTCCAATAAGAGAGTACGTAACACGAGATCTGTGTGATTCAAATTATTTGCTGAAATAATCCAATCAACTGATAGTGTTGAAATTAATAATTCACACTTAATCATCTGTAGGTATGGAAAGTTATTAATTATTCATAACAATTAATTCGGTGTATCTGTTGGTTTAGATAAAGATGAAATTGCGTGTGACACATATTTTCGCAGCATTCCCAAATCTACTCCCGAGCCCACCACCTGGGGCTCCTCAGCATCAGAGCTGCCATTCATTCACGCAATTTGGCTCAGAGGCCAATGTGGACCTTTTCTCACCTCGCCCCATTCAGGCTTCTTCTCCGTCAATTGTAATTTTTACGTGTAAAAATATCTTGGTTTTCCGTAGACGTAAACAAATATAGGCGATATCGATTAGTGATCAATAGTTTGATGAAACAGTGTGTGAGTGTGTGCGAGTAGAACGTTCGTCTAAATGAAATCGAGTGTATCTGGTAAAGCGATTAATCTCATCTCCAGAGCGTTTACGGTCCTTCCGGATTCCTCCGGTGGGATACTCACCAGCGGAACGCGCGTAGGACTTCATCCGAGGCCACTGTATCTTACACCATACACCGAGAGAGTCGGTTAAGACCGCCTCTTTTCTTAACGGTTATAACCGGTCGTGTTAACGGGTACGGGAGCGGAAGTTGGTATCCCGCATGCAGGTATCCACGTACGCGTTTCCGCCGCCGTCGAAACGACTTCGCTCGACGAAATCTGGGACTGTAATGGCGATCTGGCGAAGGAACAAGTTGCGCGCGCTCGACTTTCCCAGGACTCTACATGAAATTATTGATCGTGAAATGGCACACGAAAATACACACGTATTGTAATGAAAATTGCATTCGGAATTCGTCTTGCCGAGGGAAAAGCGGATAAAAGCTCGCAGACGGGAGAATTTTCCAACACTTTCTTTCATAAAAGCCCCATTTAACCGCACAGAGGTCCTTTGGGCGCTGGGAAAACAATATTAATACGGATGGAGTCGGCGGCCAATCGATTAGTTCGATTGATTGCAGCGTGGATTTTGCGTCGCGACGCCCAGCACCGAAGAAATAAACAGTTTGCATTGCGACCGGAGAGATAAACGTCGGGGATATTAACAAAATGGTAATCTGAGGAACTGATCTAAAACCGTTATAAAGGGATACAGTTTGAGAATTTAATTCAACAGTTCTCGTCAAATCCAGTTATTAACTGGCCTATTTTGAATTTTCTCATTTCTTTTTAAAGTAAGTAGGTAGGTATAACGGTTATAAAGATTTCAGCAAGTTTAAATTTTATTTCTAACTCCCCTGGAAACTTTTATTAAAAAAACCACTCCGGTACTTCCAACCACACAAATTCATAATAAATGAGGACTAAAGGTAACAGCACATAACACAGCTAAACAGCGCAACTATATCTTTAATCAAAATCTTTAAATCATTTTAAAATCATTTATTCACTATTCATTTTTTAAACAAAATCTTTAATCATAAATCATAGACATTTAAAAGAAAATAATTTTAAACTGATCTTCAGTCCTTTTTAAAAGGTTTACATAATGAAACTTTGACCTCGAAATGCTAAAAATTTATTATTCGGAATTTTCACATTCATCGTTTTCATCCATTCCAAAATGGTCAATTGACTTATAAATTCAAAAAAATAGAGGAAACTAAATTGAAACTTTGTTGAAAGTAGAGTTGTGAAAATGAATATTAGGCGTAAAACGTTATTATTGAATCTACCACAGATATGATGGAATTATTTTTCAAACATTAGTTTGAAAAATCAAGTAAATCACTTTTATAAAAAACCATATTGTGAAAAAGGTTTAAAAGGATTCTTTTTCTAATTTGTATTACATTTTAATTAATAAAAATATCGTTTTCAGAGAAAATTATTGAATTACATAGCTTCGACTGAAATAGTTATTTCATTTTTATGTGATTAGCATTTTTGACATCAACGATACTTTTTGAAAAATTCATTTGCTTTTTTCTAAATATAGTTCGGAGACAAAGAATTCTTTAGTCTACAATCACAAAAAAAGTTCTAAGATCGAAAAACTTTTCAACACGCTTTCCGATCGAAGATATAAAAGTCCTTGAAATTTAACACTTTTTCATTTAAACGTAATTTGAGCAAATGATCAAGAATCGAAAAAATTTTACATTATTTTGGCGAAAAGTTTTACTGAAGAAGTCACTCCAGTGCTTTCTAAACTGACAAATTCATAAAAATGTGGGTCATAGTTTTATTAAAGCATTCTTATATAAATCAGTTCTTACAAAAAAATTCCATTCTAAATGGACCAAGTCATTTTTGCAGTGCACAGTCAATGTTTTCATATAATCCACATAAAGACATTTATTATACCTAAATAAATAAAAAAGATCCAGGCAACTTATTTGAAGCTTGTTGAAAATAAACTCATAAAATAAATTCTATAAACTTAAAATCGACAACAAAAAATGACACATATTTTATTACAAATCATTTCTTAATAAAATTTAAGATTTGTTTAACACAAAAAAGTTATTATTCTGGAAAGCAGTAGTTGTTAAACTGGCGAGAGATCAATTAAAAATTCATTCATGTTTGTTGACTATTGTCAATCGAGTCATCGAATTACGATCAAGTTTGGTTGAATTGAAATATTTTTATGTAAATTCAAGTTGTCATTTTCTGTGATCTAATAATGTTGTTAGTATAATATGTGTGTATCTCAAAAAAACTTTATTTTATAAGTCGTGTTGAGAAATTTGATAGAGTTTTCTGGGACGAGTCGCGAACATATGCTGATATAACATTTTGACTTTTGATCAAAAGTGTAAAAAATTACGATCAGATCCTTCTATAAAAGCAGGTCTAATTTAACGATTGCGATATCGAGTCCTCGATGTTACAGTTCACCGCATTCTTCTTGTCCGGTACCACACGTCGGCATCCATAACGCCCGAATATAAACGAGGATGTTATCGACTGAAAAGTGGCTCTTTATTAAAAGCCAAAATTCGAAAAAATCGAAATTTCGTTATTGGTGGATTTTTACAAATTTGTTCTACTGAAAATGGGGGAAAATCCAGTAGCGTATATCTTTATCGATCAGTTCTCCCAAAGTTTATCAAAAAAGGTGGAGGATGCATATTAAATTAAATTAAAAAGTTTTATACCGAAGCCTCGCTCCAAAAAAGTTTTAATTTCAAGCTGCACAGTTCTTTCAGTTTTTAAAATAGTTTAGTAGGTTATTATTCGTTAGCAAAGACTTGATTCATGGAGACAAATCAACATTTTTACACTTGTATAGTTATTACACCAATTTAAATTTACTCTTTTAAGTGTTTTTAAATGGGAAGTGGACAAGTGGTAATCTATAACCAGTATGATAGGAAGTTATACGCAAGTGTTTCGGAGTTGACTTAACTGAAAATAGTTTTCACAATAAAAAACGACTTCAATGTTCTCTGCTGGTTTTCAAAAAAATCAACCAGTTCTAATAACTTTGCAAAAAACTGAATACGCAGTTCACTGCGTAATTAAGTCGGTCTATATTAATTTAACTAACTTTAAATTATTATTTTTAAAAGAAAAAAAAAAGGGTTGAGTAAAGTTAGGTATCGTTAAAAAGGTTTAGGTATATAAAAAATTGTATTTATTTGTGTTCAAGTGTCATCACTAATAATGTTAATGGTAGAATTAATCCCGTTTGAAAACTGTTACCTACTATATTATTTAACGTAGTATGACAAACAGTTCCACAAAAAACTAATCTGATATTATTTAAACAAGAACATACTACTCTTTTATGAAAACAATTATTATATCAGTGGAAATACCGATACTAATAAAAATCCGTATTTGAACGAATTTTTTATTTAGACATAGCGGTGTAGGAATGATGGCCATATTCTGAACGATATTAATTTCTACCAGATTTTAAAATGATATAAAAGTTTGTAAATAGAAAAAATCGAAAGCTGCCTGCATTCGGTTACTGAGTTTGTTGTCAAAAAATAAGTTAATCGACGACGTGAATTCTGAATTTGCTCTTATGAACTAAATGTTTCTCAGTAATTTCCGAACTAGATAAATCCCCAAAGAAATCGAAAATTTACTAATGATACGTCCTCAAAGGTAAACAATTAATCATGATTATTCGCAGAGCTGCTTGTAGATTATTCTAATTTTGTATATCTATTTATCGCCTGTAGAACTTTTAACTACCAAAGTTTGATTAAAATCTGATTATCGTAAGGCACTTTCTGAATCATTTACATTGAAGGTTTTTTTTCGAAAAGTTTATTTTGATGCTCCGACAATGCTCAAGTTCTGTTGACTAAAGGTTTTATATGAGATGGTGGTGTATACACAAAATTATAAGGAAAAAATATTCATTATGTTATAAAGTAAACAGCAGCCTTAAGGTTTAAATAAAATTAGTTACACTTTATATTAAAAATGTACCGTTGTTCTTTTCGTGAGGATCTTGTTATCCATTAAGTTTACAAAATCAGACGCAATTATTGGAGAAATTTTAAATTGATGCGAATGACAACACATTTTCAGCGTGATAATAAAAGGTTTTAATAAAAATTTCATTTCGTATTGTAAGAAACAATATGATCTATTTTTTAAGATAACGTAACTCATTCTGAAAGATTTATTACATTCAACAGTCCCTAATGCTATTGAATCAACCAATTCATATTTCCGGCGAACACTAAATGAAAATTTTATATTCTCCGCAACATTTCCCTTTATGTTGTTCCTTTTCAATTTCGTTATTATTTTTTTGCAATATCTTTTTGCGTTAAGCCAAAATGTAATATTATACCTACCTTTTGTGAATATGTTTCTGTAAATTTAATCGTCCAATTGATAGAAAAGTGTTAAGTCGCAGGATGACGCATTTCATAAAATGGAGCTCTGTAGTAACAAAATTTTATTATGGCGAAAGTTGTGTCAATACGGAGACGGTCTGTCTAGGTTTTCGAAATTATTCCTGTGCCAAGGCCATTATTTATCTCGAGCATAAAATATTCTAGGGACTAAAAAAAATCATGGAGAAGATGCGAAGCTAATTTCAAAGGTAATCAACGATAAAATCGAAACTGTTCAATCATTTGCGAACAGTGAATTTGCTGTAACATGTTCTGGGATACACGTCGGTTTATCTACCGGGATGATGAATGGTTCGTTTTATTTGAAAATTTATAAGCGGTTGGGCTTAAATCACCAACCATTTAGCGGGAACACTTTTACAAATGAGAATAATTTGCGAGATTTAACGCTGATATTGTCCGTTTTGCAGTGCGGAAAAATAAATGTTGATCAAACATGTTAAAAACAAACAAAATCAATAAAATCCCTAGCCATTCAATATAAACGAAGACAGTTTCTCAGGAATCGTAGCGAATTAATCGAGTTACGGAAACGGCGAAGGGACGTAAAAG
The DNA here is from genome assembly GCA_004193795.1 of Asbolus verrucosus. NCBI lineage: Eukaryota > Metazoa > Arthropoda > Insecta > Coleoptera > Tenebrionidae > Asbolus > Asbolus verrucosus. Next base: position 3,935 of record QDEB01000932.1, on the reverse strand, counting down.
AACATATTTTCTTCTCGGAAAATTCCATGTTTCCGAGAGCAAGACGGTTTTCGTAGAATGCTTTATTACTGTGGTACACTAGGAAACAAAAGTAATATCAGATGGTTTACTTACCTCCCTAAATCGCGTGGATTTTTCTCCTTTTTTGTTTTACTTAATCACGCGATGGTTCCGATAGGTATCTTGAAAAAGTTTATTATTAATTCTTTTATCAAAATCTCGATCAGCACGCACAAAATAAAATCATCCTGTGTCAAACAATGATATTGTGACGTAAACAAACGGAAAAACATACCAGATTTGATATAAAGAGATTTATTATTATAATAACAGTAACATCGATATTTTAGTGAGGTCTAAACTCTTTCATTATTTATTTTGACTCTAAACATCAAAATTTGTCGAGAAAATTAAGTATTAGCACAACAATATTAACCGATAAGTATATATTCTTTTAAAATTATGTTTCCATCTAGATCTAAAATACAAATTATCAAGAGTTGGTTAGTCATCTTCTTGTGTAAACAACCAAATAAATTACTGCTAAATAAACCTGACTTAAAATTATATTCGTTGTCTACATAAAAGTTATTATTTACAAAAGAAGACTATAATCTATAAATATACTGACTAGTATCGAGGACAAAAATAATCTCGTTAAAGGTACAACGTGCTTCAAAAAAAAATCCCACAAAAATTTGAAGCATTAACAAAAACAATAACATTGGAAATAGGATTGTTAAAATAATACATTAATAATATTTTTAGTGTATAATAATTATTATTAGATGACTATAAAATGCTTGAATCACGATATTTCGAAGTTGACATAATAAATAAAGAGATTTGGTAACGCAACCATCACATGGAAATACAGGGCCCTCTCTAAATCTGATCATCGATGGAGGGCTTTCAATTATAATTTATACTGTAAAATTTGATTTTAGACGATCACGAAATAGTGTGCAGTCTTTTTCGATTACTATAAAGTTAATAACAATATTGGAATATGTGCATTTGAAATACCTCTTTTCAAACGGAACCGAAAACGCTACTCGTCTTCTTGATTTTTAGCGTAATAAAAATTAACTGCTCGACAAAGATCGTAATCAGCAGCAAGAACAACTTGTACTAATTGTTCTCTCGGTGCACTATCACCCACGATGTCCCTTAGTTGGCTGATGCAATTATCTAATCTCCCAGTATCTTGGGCTAGCGGAAGATCCTCGATAGAACTGCTGTTCGACTGTTGATACTGAAAAAAGCCAAGTCGTAAGCACATTTATTATTGAAGGCGATCCAGCTTACGTCAGACTGAAAATTTTGACAATCAGGGATTTTATGTCGTTCTGATGTACTCGAATCGGGGCTCGTAGGCGTGACTGATGAAGGCAGTAATTGTTCCATTGTTGTTGACTTAGCCGGGGGAGGCTGTGTCCAAACGCAATCGAATATTTCCGCTTGCAATGCAATGGGTAATTCGAAGAAAATCTCACATTCGGTCAATTCGTGGTGTTGCGCGATGAAGTTTAAACAGAAATTCTAGAATTGTTAAAATCAATACCATACTCGACCAAAAAAGATTAGGAATTTACTTTCAAAATCTTGGCGTTGTATTGATCAGCCATATTGAAAAAATATAAGGCCGAGTCCAAATCTATACTGTGCTGGAGGGCGTATTCGCATGTTTGCTTTAGAGAATCTACTTCATATCGGTCACTTAACAATAGCAGCTCCACCAGTTGCTCTATCGATAAAGAGTCATCTCTTAGGCGACCACTGTACAAATATTCCAGAAATATACGGAACAGGAACGGGCTCGTATCGTGGATAATTATTTTCCTGGAAAAGATTCACTGACGAGTCCAAGAAATGTACATCAAAGTTTGGATGATTCATAACACAGACGGAACAATAGCGTTATGTTTGCTACACTTTTAACTAATTAGTCCTGCGCAACCTTTTATATTCTGTCTCGTTAAAAGGGAACAAAGAGCACTGGATGACAACACAACTTTTAAGATAACAAAGTCAAACTACCATCTGCAACGAAACTTCTATAATTTATTTCATCAAGCAATTTTGGAGATTTCACTAATTTATGTATTTCTCTTGTTTTCAAACTTATGATGAGTTCTTCCTTAATTAACGATTTTTTTCCACCAAAAATATTTTGTAATTAAGAAAAGCAATCAACCTGATTTTAAGTGAGTTTTAAATAAACTTTCTGTCTTAAATAATGTGCGTCAACTTAATTAAAATTTAGAATATAATTGAAATCAAATTAAAACGACGAAAAGAAAAAAAATCTAAAGATTTTTGACAAGAACATACGTTCAAGTTTACTGCAAAAAATATTCGTAGGCTTACGCCTTTTTTTTAGTATGGAAATGAAATTTAGGAGGAGCTAATATATTTATAAAAATCAATTATTTGACGGAAGATGCATTTTACATTTTGGGTTTTACAGTAAATTATCAAAAGTTTCTTATTTTAAACTAGACACATAATTTTTGAAATCAGCTTAAAATTCTGAACACGATGATGCCAGTATAGTTAAAAAATTACAAACTTAAAAATTATTTTTTAATTAAACATGCCATGAGTCACATAAGTTGATTCTTATCAAAGAACAACACCAAAGTGGCTCTTGTTATATTATTTGTTTTAATTAGATTTTATTACAACAATTTAATGCAATAATAAAAGAAGCCTAATTTATTATCAGAAACATTAGAATTCGTTATTATTATAAAAAAAATGTAATTTCATTTTACCCTACATTCCCTTGCTAATACTTTTCGTTTAGAGTTTTTAATAAAGATGGGTACAAGATTTCCCTTATGTTACAAACTTACAGCTTGAGGAATTTTCATTTATTATTGACGGCAAAACGTTCCAAGCTGTATTGCCTCCGACGCCTCCACATGGTATATACATCATATGTGATTTGTCAGGGTCTCATGTGGTAACATGCTGAATATATGAATCCATTTTAACTACATCTAGAGCAGCTACAGCAAATGAATATGAACAACTATTGAAGTCATTCAATAGAATCTGAGATGAAAAGCGCTTTCTCTACTACACCATATTGCGGTAGAATGCAACTGTAATTTGGTGCGCTTTCGATGAGAACTTCTGGTATGAATAATGGCAATTGTTTTAATACGGTATTCGTACAGCGTACCAACAGTAATTCGATGCCCAAGTTGAAGTTATATAAATCACATAGTGCAATTAACTGATTCAATAATGTCCATTCAACAGTTCAGCTTAAATTTTTTTTAATTAAGGGGAAATCGTCCCTCTTCAATTACGAAAAGCATACTACTACAACGTTTCTGTAAAAAACTAAAAATGCAAAAAAGTAACTTTTTGGAATATTTATTGTTATGTTCTTTCTGTCGAGCAAAGTAAAGTTATGTCTGAACAAAATATTTAAAACTGGTAAATTGTATTACACTGCAGTAACGAAATTAACTACATGTGGCTCTAACTTTTTACACTAGTTTCATTCCAGGCAATGGATATAACATGGGTTTGAACGATACAAATGAACCACTTTCAGTTTTACTTGATTTTAAATTTATGTATTAGCGTTAAACTTGTCTATCGCTTGTAACGCAAAATAATTTAATTCTGAACTGAATTACTTGCTAATAATAAAAAAATAATAAGGTTTTTATTAGTTATGGGAAATAACAGTATATTATAAACCAAGGTAGAGAAGACGACTATTATAGCTGAGGCACCAAGATTAAATCCCGAGCCGCGGCGAGGGATTTAAGGTGCCGTGGTTTATATACTATTTTTTCCACTACTAGTAACTCAAATCATTTTTTTCTTCTATTTTATTGAGAACCAAAACATCATCACAAAAATCGAGTAGTACGAGTAGGTAGCCTGCATTTCAAATGGAGGTATTCTTTTGT
>QDEB01000931.1:0-10138 GCA_004193795.1 Asbolus verrucosus | reverse complement strand
ATTTTGTCTTCTGTCGGGGTACAGGTGTCAAAAATTGACAAAAAAGTGATGAAAAGTAAAAATGTTAATGTTAAAAAACAAATTTGCTAAGAACTGTATTCGAAATGTGAATCGACTTTCCAATATTTTGTTTAAATGGAGAATGCAAAATTGACAGTTTATTCAGTTTTACGATTTTTCAACAACTAAATTTAAAGCAATTACCTTCTATCTTTCATTTCTAAACAGAGAGAAGTGTGCCGAATTGGGATATATAAAGTTTACTTCACCAGCAAAGAGTTGTAATTTTAGTTATGGTTTTCTGCCAACTTGAGATAAGGGACTCCACTAAAAACGAGGGTTTTATAGGAGAAGCGAATCAATTTTATTATTGTACCCCACTTTTACTGTTAAATACGTCAATCTGTGCGGTCATTTTAATCATTTCTTGCAAATTTATTTTTATTCGTTTACGGTTTAGACTGGCGAACATTTTGACTTGTTCTTCCCGAGAACTGTTTAAAATAAGTGTCATTGAAACCCTCCAGAAACTACGTGTTTGTTTAAAGCTTTGTTACAGAAAATCCAGTTTCTTACCCGCATGTACCAGTAATGGAGAATTTTCTTGTGCAATTAACATGAAATTTGCTACGAATTTAATTTCACCAGAGTTTGCAAAAACAACATCTCTAAAGAAGAAACTTTTATTTTAAAATTGAGATTTCAAAATATAAAATACAGACATTTTTTTATTTAAACGAGAACTACAGTTTCTTAATTAATATTAGGGTTTTCGTTACACATTTGACTAAAATTCATTAGAGATTTTGTAGTCTAAAAGGAATTCAAATTAGATACGGACTAGGTCTCATAAACCTATCGTTAATTAACCAATTACAGAATAAGGGATAAACGGTCAAAAGGCGACCCAACAACCAAAGGGAAGCAACTTTAGTTTATTAATGATAACTAATATCAAGCACCGTAATAAAATATCAAGGTCGACATTAGTGATTTATTGTGGACTGCTTGAAATAAATTTACAAATATTCATGATAGGTTACGAGTACATTAAAGTGCAATAATTGAGTATGATTTTACCAGAAGTAATAAATCATCTTGTAAGTGATCAGTTTTGTAAAATAAACAATTTAATGCATAAACAATGATATTCAAAGATTCTAAACCAAAGTTGTCGTCAGTGTTAGTACCCTCAGATTTTCATTTCTGACTCCCTTTTCCAAATTGAGCATATGGTCATAGAATGAATAATAAATTTGAGACGGTCGTTAAAATTTTAAAGCCAAAAATGGGTTTTTGTTGTGTAAGCATATAATAAAAATGTCGATTTATTTTAAAAAAGAGATAGCTTTTATGTTAAATGTTCGTATAGTCTTCAATAAAATTTTATTTTATAAGTATAATGTCTGCATTATCATATCGAATAGGTTTATACCATTTTATGTAAAATCGATAACTCGCTTGTGTATAAAATTCTAATTTAGTACGTCATTTTAATATTATTATTTGCATATTCTATAGCAGTTGGAATTCCTTGTTTGCCGGCTACCAATTAGTTTTGTGTTAAACAGAGCGACATATTATAATTATTCAGCATAGGTGTATTTGAAATAACTAAGGATGAAAGCTGGTTAATCCGATTTGCTCAAAAATAATCACATGCTGAAAACAGCAAAAACATTAGTCGAATTATTTGTTAGCTTTGACTTGAAAAGTGTAATAAACAACTCGTAAAAAATGAAGCTGTGGCAAAAATTTAATTAATTAAGCCAGCATCTAGCATAAACATTCTTTAGAAGCTGAACTTTTAGAAACAGAATCGAATTACCTCTTGAAAATTAACAATCCAACAGTAATTGAAACGAATTGTATCTTTCAAATAAAGCTGAGAGCTTTAATTTTCAGTCGTAAAAGTGGCGTTCATCATAATTGCAGATAGTAAAACCGACCTAGTTTAAAATAGAATCTAAAACGCATTTAGGTATTGATAAATATATACAAATGGGAGAACAATAAATTTCAGGCGGTCTAATAGAGAAGTTCCAAAGTAATTGGTTAGAAACTTAATTTACTTGACACCCATCAAAGTGTTGGTTAAGTTTTACACTTTTCAATAAAATGAAGCGTTGTGATTGTAATTAAATTAAGTGTCTCTGGCAGCGTTAATTAAAACAGGTTAATTCAAACCAAAAAGTGAATAAGAGCTTTGTGCCTAACTCATTTTTAAGCCGCTTATTTTATATTCGGCCCATGTTTCCTAATTTAATAACAATAATATTTCGAAAGTGGGATAAGTTTTAATTTATCTCTCACAACTTCCTTGGCTAATACTTATTCAAGTCGTTTATGATCTCACCGTTTTCATAATAGGAATATAAAATCGGTTTCTGGTCCATCACCAAGTTGGTTGTTTAATTTAAGATCTCGCTGAGATCCTTGAGCGCTCTGACAAGATTTAATCACCAACTGTAACGAAATTTTCCAGGTAATTATTACTCAGATATTACATATCGCTAAAATTTGCTGGAAAATACCTGAATCTGGGTATACGTTAATTATCCATTACGACCCAAATGTTTAACATGCTGATGTGGTGTAACAGAGTATCAGTATAGTTTTTTCGGTTTATTTCTAAAATGATTTTAGCTACATAAGTCAAGTTCTGCTGTTTGTATAAATTATATGGACTTGCAGCCGGCTTTACACGTTAAACTGATTTTGTAGTATTGAAACGAGATTTATCTACGTTCTAAATTCCATTTCAAAGCCAAAAAAAAAGAAAAATAATATACAAAATAGAATTGAAATTTGTTACACAAAAATTCAGAGCAGAAGAATCAGATGGCAAGTAGAGGAAATAGCCTAAAATGTTTCCACGATATTAATATAACACAGACATATTTTTTGTTCCATATATGCACTATGTATGTTATAATGTAATGAATTCATTTAATTCTTGAAAAATTTGATAAAATATGATCTCAGAATCTATTTAAAAATGAATTGTGATAAAAGTCATAATCTTTCGCCTTAGTTTCCGAATTTCTAAATAAGAAGCAATCAGTGGCAATTATTGTTCTGCTTGTTAGTGCCAAAATCTTTCTTAGCCAATCGCCTATCATTCTTCTAATCATTTTACTCTAGTACCAGATCCGCAAATTATTGAGTTACTGTATCTATAAATATACATTGTGATGCAGGCTTCATCTGCATCTATCTGAAAAATGCTTTTGCTTTTTTGTCAAATTATAATCATTTTAATAAATTGAATATATTCCTTTATCGCCATAACTTTCTTCATCTAACTGCAAGTAACCCTAGAGGATTTCATATCTAAATTTATTTAGACGGTCTTTAATTTATTTATGACCTCCTGCTCTCACTTGTGTCTACTTATAGCTATAAAAATAATATAATAGAAGCTGTCTCTTTAATGGTTAATTTCCACTCAATATTTTAAATTGTATAAATTAAATAAATATCACATATAGGGAACGTGAGCATTAATTTAATTAATAATAATTAAATTTTCATGTAATAAAAAAAAATTTAGAATGAATATTAATCAATACGTTATGTTATAAAATCTGTAAGTGAAGTTTAGATATTTTCATTGTTATTGCCTTAGGTTTTTTTTACAATTAAATAAAGTCGATTTTCATTTTTCAGTTTTTAGATTTCTATCTTTTTCAATTTTCCTTTTATTTATCAAGATAATTCACAAACTGCATTAAAAAATTAGTTGATATTATTTGCTAAAATTTGCTAAAATTTGTGAAGAAATTTTATAAACTAATAAAGCTTGGTACTTCAATAAGAGTAAAGAGTAAAGTAGGTCAGTATTTCAGAGTTGACATTTGCATGCAATTGCTTCAATTTGTTTTCAATAAATAATAAATGTTGAATCATTTATTTTAAGCAATAATGGAAATACTAAAATAGCTGTGAAACGTGTTACTTTTAAAATTATACGGTTAAAAAATATTGTAAAATGTTGTTAACAAGCAATATTTGACGTCGAGTAAACTTTCAGCATAATTATTGTTCTTTGTTTTTACAATAAAATATTATAGATGTATCGGTCATTTTTGATTCCGACTGTGAAGTTTTCATGAAAAATTAAAAAAATTTATCACTCGCCGAGATTATTGTCGCATTGTTAGTCGAGTTTTTCTATTTGTAGCGTGGTAAGGAAGGAAGTGCTGTTGGCTACATTTCCTACTCAGACGACACAATCGTAATTTCTTTTATATCATGGACCACAAAATAATGAAAACGGAGAGATTACAAAAAACATTTATTCATCAAACAGTTAAATTCATTTTTAGATAAACAAACAGTACCTACAATACAATGTCATGTGGGTGATAATTGCCGCTTTATTAAAAGAATATTTCAACACAAAAAAAAACAGTAAAACGGTGGATGAAACGTACAATAACTAGAGTAGCAATTTGTGTATATATACTTAGTTCACTAAAAAATAATGAAATAATACTTTTTATATATCCAAAAAAAGTAGATATTAAGCTACGATTTAAATAAAGCAGCAAAGGAAAAATATCGCGTCTCATTATACCAAATATCTAATTCACAATGTAAACGATGTTATCTATTTTTACCGACATAAAGAAGTACCTAATTAAGTACCTAATTACCTAATTACTAATTTTTTCGACCAAGTTTTTAAATATTAGTTTAGGCTATGATAAAGTGACAGTAGTCAATAAAAAGCAGACCATTAAAAATTTTCGATTCTTTTCAAAGTTTTTGAAGTTTTACAAGTGTTCTTGCTGAAAAAGGTTTATATCAAAAAATATTGTGAGTTATTTAAAGTGTACTCTCATTATGTCTTTTGAAATGCAAAAGGGCCTTTTCAATTTGTAGACATCGACCGTTAAACCGATCGACAATTTTAGAATACTGCATCAAAACATGTAAAATTTGATAATAATAAAATCACACAAAAGGTTGTAATATCTATCATGACGTAACTTCGACTAATTCTCACTATATAAAATGTTCTGCTTTTTCTCTTAATAGTTAATATTTTGAAAACAAACATTTTCATTGGTTATATGTATTATGTTATATTGATTTTATATAAAGTGCAGCAGAATCCTATTACTTGGGTAATTTAGGACAAAGAGATTAATTTACATCCATTGTGTATTTGTAAAGATTACCTTAAACGGTTGAAACTTGTGTTTGAATTACCAGAGTAAATTAAGATTTATATAAGCTCAACTTATAAATCACCAAGTTTAAATCCCTTTAGATGGATGAAAATATTTAAATCTATTTCTAATGATAATTTATAACTACGATTATAAAATGAAGTTGATCCCTCTAGTTATCCTTTACCTATCTTGGATTTATGGTCACATGAAATGATAAAAGTTTCGAAATGTTTCATTCATTAGATTAACAAATCGCAGCATAAAACCGAATCAATTTTATTAGTTTATTACGACACCTTTTTTTAATGACTTGCAGACATCCGGTATATTATAGATTTACTGTCGAAAACCACCGACTAGTAAACATGAGGGAGCTTTATACCAAATATTTGTTTTATATTACTACGGGGAAAACAGTTGGAAGAAATAGAGAAAAAGCTTTTGATTGATTTAGAACACGTTTTTTCCTGCTTATCCGAATGAGCAATTGCCGAGACTTTTCACTGCAATGAATGTCGTGTGATGCATCAAGATAAATTGTTTATTTCAATAAATTTAACGTCCATAACCTTGGCACACACGACCTCAGAAGCTTTTTGCAGTTTGATGTTTTTGTCGCGGAACGAACTCGTGCTGCAGTCGTCTGAAAACATCGTTTGTTTGAAATTTGTTACAGACGTAGATTACCAAATGGCGAAAAAGTTTTCCATATGTATGAAAATCGTTATTAAAAACGCGTTTACGATGACTATGTGAGAATTTATCGTCGACAAACGTTTTGTGGAAGGTAATAAAGTAACCGAATGCATTTTATCGCGGCTGTAAATTTCGATGAAATGCGTTTACATTTTTTGACACAATGTCGAGGATAAAAAACTTCCAAGACACTTGCCCATGTTCTCATGTTTCCTGTTGTCTGCGAATTAACTTGTCTCCAACTTTGTTGTTTTGGTGGAGACAGAGACGTATTTAGTTTTTGACAGATTAAAACTGTTTCGTGTGAAACAAATACTATTATTCTCTAACATTTTTATTATAGATTTAAATTACACCCAGTTTTTTGAAAGAAATATGTAGTTATATTGTTACAAGTGAAAGAGGATATGATGAAGCAACGCTTTATATATACAAGCAGAATTTATGTTTTAAAATACATACCTACCGAGTCTTCTGTAATTAAAACTTTATTCAAGTTACCATCAGAGAAAAATAAACATACCTGCAGGCTATTATTGCACAGAATATGGGGAAGTTTTAATAAGAGATTGGCCAAAAATAAATATATAAAATACTGTAACGTAGTTCTTAATTAATATAACTTTAGAGCCATGGGTGAGGAAACAGATATTTTATTTGCAATATCTTGCAGACCGTGAGGCTTTATTAAGCTCAGAACTTAGACTGATATCCCTTTAAAAAATATATTTCCTAAAATATATTTCCTAACTTTTTGACAGAACATTGTAGTTTCTCAAACTATGCTTCTTCCCCAAATAAATTTTATTGAAACAAACATCATTTTTGATAAAAGTTCTGGAAACCAGTAAATTCTATTCAAAACTAGAAAATATTCACAAATTTTGAAATTTTTTTAGAAAATATGAAAACCAAAATCGATGTTAATTTTTATGTTACATACAAATTTTAAACTGTATTTTATAACTTAACTAAAAGTATAAAGTTACAGTATGAATTTTCTTTAGTAAGACACTTGCATCCACATAATCTTTAATCCAAATTTCAAAACTTTATTCTAATAACAAAAAAGAATTCCAAAATCAATAAAATATTAATAGACAAAAAATGAACGATTAATGTTTTGAATTTTTGTTTGGTTCTTAAAAATATGCAATTTGTTATTAAATTTCATTATACTCTTTATTATCAACTTTTGATTGTAAACGTGAATCATGACCGTTCAAAATTACAGTTTGTCTGAAATAAAAATATTTATTGTTTACTTCTCAAAATACTTTCTCTACTTTCTCTACTAGTTTTAAATATTGTTGATTTTTTTTGTATTGTTCAGTATCACTCTTTTGATCAGCTTTTGTGAAATGAAACACGTCAATATGATATATAATAAATTATTTATTTGATAATATTACAATATATTACAATATAAAATTTTCAATTTTCATTTATCTAACTATATCTATTTAAAAAATCTAAGAACAAAAGCAAGAACAATAGAACAAATCAGAAAATAAAAGAAATGTTTTAGTTTCATGTTTGTTTAGCATTTGAATAACACTTTAACCTTCTAAAATGAATCAAAAAGCTTACGTTTTTCGGTTTACAGTAAACTAATTAAGGTGAGAGTGTATCAACTTAAAGGGATCACCCACGTAAAATCTTAATTTGGTGTCGGAAATTATTCAGATTGAGAAATCAAAAGCTAAGACGTTTACTCTGATACAAATCAAAATAAATCTCATTCAGGAGCTGGGTAAGTATTTAGTAGGCTGACACGAATCGTAGATCGCTACAAATATCCTTAGTTAAATCATTTTTCATGTTTACAAAGTTAGTGATTTAATGGAGCAAATAAAGCCCAGACTGTCAAAAATTTAGGACTATCAATATTGTTTCTAACTCTTTGATTTTCATTGCAAATACGTAATGATAAATAATTATTTTCTAAAATAAATTGAAACAAATAACAATAAAAACAACCGACAAAACTGAAGTACAGAACGAAGAATTTATTAAAATACTTATTGCTGCCAACAGCAACAAGCCAACTACTGTTTTTGAAACATACTTTTTGAATTGTTTTGCTCCATATACCTATGAACGTCAAAAAAGAGTATCTAAATTTTATATTTCAAATTGTAAACAATAAGGTCCTAAAACAATATATCTAGAAAAGGGATAATTATGTACAGTGCATAATTGAAGTCACAACTATTACGATTCAAGAAATCTTGTTCTTATAAGTTTGTTTTAAGCAAACATACCTACGATTCGTCAACGTTTAGTGTAACTAGTACGAAACCCCCTCAGGTGCGACGTCAAGTGTATGATGAACAAACACAGGGTTAAGCTTTGTGTACGAATGGCAACATCTCTTTACAGAGGGTAGGGAAAATTTGGAAGATGATGCCGCATAGAAACAAATCGCTCCTTTCAACAGATTGTGCACGACTGTTACCATCAGGTTGTTAATAAAATTAAGGGAAGCCTCCAGCATGGAAACTACCGCACAATGTGTGATGCCAACAAGATTATACCTATAAAATCAGTCTGGTTATTATTTTCGTATAGTGAAACAAAACGTCATACATATATCCAAACGACTTGAATAAACGCACCCCAAATGAAAACATTATGAATTATTAATTATTATTGGGTAATGTGGGATGGTAAAAGTGACATAATTAAATAAAACAGGATATTTAAACACAAGATAGAGGAGAGTGTTTGTATGCTTTATAAACACCGATATGTTAAATCAACATTAATACAACTTTGAACTCGTTTAAATTGTGTTTGTTGTTTGCATAAAATATTTTTACCTTCTTCGTTTGAATTATGTTACAGGGTGTTTTCTAAATATGTAAATCATTCTCCACCACATAAAAACTGAATGCCTATTTAAGCAGGAGAAAGTGAGGTAAAGTGTCCTTTCGAAAAAAATATTATAATAACACTTGGTAGTGAACATATCTACTTAAGAATGATTCGAAAAAGTATGTGTTATTAGAAAGTCGTCGGGAGACAATTTGCCTACGTCAGGAGTCAAAGTAGCCATTTGAACCAAATTAGTCTTTCCTTATTTTAGTAAAAAGTGTAACTGCATCTTTTAACATATACATCTTAGAGATATTTTTTAAGGTCATGTCCTTTATAATCAAACTAAACTTTTTAAATTAGAAACTATGTTGCTTCTATTCAGAAATTTCCTTAATTATTGGAGAAAGACTAATTAATAAAGAAGAAATTGTTATTTTTTTCGTTCAAGGATACAAAAACGAAATTTCACGAGTTATGTAGAATTTTACTGATTATTAAAATGATTGACAACGTGATTTTACAACACTTCATAACTTTACTTTTCCTTTTCCTTTCTGCTTAAGACTGGTGATCCACAAGGCCGCCCCAAGAATTTAAATAGTTTTATTTACATACATTTATAACAAAGGATCGAAAATCCCGAAAATATGCCCTAACCTAACAAATAAATTTAAACGCAATAAGCAACTAACTGTACCTGTTATCTGCCACTTTCTTTGCTTTGTGTAAAATGTGACTCAAAGTGATATAATAGTTTCAATCTACTTTAACTGAGAATTTATTTGATCACATGTTATTATTAGTTAAGGTTAAAAATTATATTTTCAGCAAATATTGGGCAACAATGGTTTGTTTATATAAGCGACGATTGTTGCTTGGTAAGAGTGACATTAAGTCATTATTGATAAGTCGAGGTAACATAATGGGTTTTTGCAAGACAATATAGCACATAATAGAAAAAGCTCAGAACTCAGAATAAAGAGAACTCATCAGTTCACAGACTCAAAAAGTGTTGATTATAATTTGAATATCATAATGAGTTTTATTATTTTAATATTTTAAATCTAAGCTACTTTCTCTTTTATCTGGCACGATTTAAAGACGTTTTATTTGACAATAAAATAACAGAGACACCAGTAAGTAATGCAATTTATAATATTCAAAGCTTGGTTTAATTAAATATTTTTTGTCATATTAGATATATTCAAGTTTTATTATTTGTAGAAAACCATTCATTTGCAAAGTTAATTACCTCACTTTCCATTAAATTTCATATCGAGTTGAGTAAGTGGTTTTATTTAAACAGCTTTAAAGTCTTTGAATAAAGTCGAGATGTTACAACTTTGTTACAATAAGCAAATTGTATAGTTTTTCACCAACTTTATTTGAAATAATATGACTTAAGGCGTAGTGTCTAGAACAGTAAACTGAATAATTAACAA
>QDEB01000892.1:0-20119 GCA_004193795.1 Asbolus verrucosus | reverse complement strand
TGACGTTTTGAAAAATTTCGCCTCTTTGATGAATCCCCTTTCGTAACAATTAAAAAGTTACTGTGCATTTATCAGCAGGAAGCAAACATTTTTTTATTGGAAGAGTGCATTTATCGAAATGGTGAGATATTGTTTGTTACCATAAATGAAATTATCAACTTAAATTTGTATTAAATCATGACATTCCATTAAATTTTCAATAAAAAAGAAAGCTTATGCCGAAAATAGTAAACAAGAGAAAATGAGAAAACAAACTCAATAAATTGATATGTAACTGTGACATCAAGCTACATCATTTCGAAAGATAGAAGGAATCAATTTTGATAATGCTATAGACTGAAAGAAATCGTAGAAATAATGGAAACATTCTTTTTTGACTTACGGGCCATTGAGTAGATTCTGATTCGCCTGCATATAGGTCAAAGCAAAACAATTTTTTTTTGCTCAGTTAGTTCATGCCTTGAGAAGAGTCTTCAGTTGAAGTAAAGTTATGTATCTTCAACATCTTGATTCATAAATTAAAAATAATATATTTCTACAATTGTTTCTGCACTTTTATAAGTACACATCAGATCTCCCATATCAAGTTTTTGATGAATGAAATGAATATGTGAAACTTGGTCGGCAGTTAAAAAAGTAAAAAAATAAAATAAGATTAAAAAATGTTGTTTGGCTTTAATTTTATTTCCATGGTAAATAAATATTATTTTTCACATTCAACAATAACGAAAACATATATTAGAACCCTTTGGCTTAAAATAATTACTTCCTACAGTTATTAAAATAATCGTTTAACTTGCTAACCAGCACGTTAGTCAAAATAAAGGAGTGGTAACAAAGTATCCATATCTTTATTGAGCAACTTCATTTAGTACCAGTTACTGATAAGAGTTTAAAACTGGTCTTTGTTATATTGTACCGCTTCTGTAGTTAAGGTTATTATCTTACTTGAAAAGGAACAAAAAAAAAACACTTTCACGTATCTACTTGTAAGGCACAAATTCGGATGAAAAAAAGGGTTACCTAAGATACTCTCTTCGTCATAGGAAGGCCGCCGAGGGGCCTAGAATCAAAAGGTTTAACTTCCACCCAAGAAAAAATTGTATTTGTGTAACTGTGTCCAAAGATCAAAAGTATTGTTTTAGAAACATAATTATCTTTAATTATTTTCATCGCATTACCTACAAGGTTGATAATTAGCCGATTAGGCTACCTAATGTCATTAACATTTTTCGATTTAGCGGAAATGACGGCAATTTTTGCTTTCAACTTTTAATTTAACCGCCAACCGCCGCGCCACGGCAACGCTTCCGTGGGCTAGAATTTCCTGAGGCCGTGCCTCAAAGAACACGAGGAAAATTACGGTCCCTCCCACTGTAAGGATACCGAACTCCATAAATCACGCAGTTTATCTAGGACAGGAACCAACGGGGATACGTCTGCTGATAAGGCAGCGCCTCCAAGCAGTCCACAATCTACACTCTGACATTGACCGCTTCCTGGAGATCGCCAAGGTCGCGAAACCGGCCTCTGCTGCAGCCGGGTTATACCTGAACATGCACGCCGTAACATTGATCGTGAACAGGGGAACCTGTTCGAAATTACGTTGCATAATCATCGACTCTCCGCGTGGCCAGACCCCACGCTTCCGCTTACCCAGCCGGCGGTTTCGGGGAAGACAGATGACGAGGAGCAATTTCGGCTGTTTTGAAGCGCCGTGGGTTCGAGAGAAACGGTTATCTCGGAATAAAGACGCAATAATTTTCCTGATGATGACTCGGTGCCGTCGGTGATTAGTGAATGCGTCAAAACCGATAAATTGCTTTGATTAGTTTAATAAAATATCACTATTTTGTCGCCCACTTGTAATCAACATCTGACGGCGTTCTGTAACAAAAGATTGAAGGATGTTTTGTTTTCTTTATTCCTCGCATCTCCAATTCGCAATCGGACGCTGCGACTTGAATGAAAACATGCAATTAATTTTAGAGACAGTTAATTTGCATTATCCATTTACGACAAAATGCGTTGTCAATGCTAATAGTCAAGCGACATGTTCCTTTGTATTGCTTATAAATAGAAGATACATACATTATACACAAAGATAAGAGTACAAAAAATAAAATACTTGGCTAAGTGACTACCGCAAAAAAGCCCTGTTGTGTAGATATCAAGCTGTGGTACAGCTAAGTACCTGTCCATTCAGGTTTTAACGCAATTATATAAATTGCAAAGAATTTAAAATGCACTTTTACAGTAATTATAAATTACCGAGTCGATGAAAGTACAAACATTTTTTATCAATTTTCACTGTCCAACAATCTAAAAACAATAAACTGCATTAAAAAGTTATAAATATACATTTTTTAAATTATTTATTGCACAATCGCTGCCTCCTTGTGACCTCATTTGGAACATCTATAGTGAGAATTTTCTTATCGATAATTTTAAACTCGGTAAAAATTCTATTTTTGAAAACGTCCAATTTGACATTTTTGAATTCGTTGTAGTGGAGTTAAACCAGAGTAAAGATGACTTGACGATATTATACATAATTTTGAAAATGGTTTTCTAGAAATGCTATTTCTGGTTACGGTCACAACTCTCTAATGCACATTTCCATTTCTAATATGCAGGTGTTCAAAAACAATACCAACTGCTCAAAACCTGTACATCAAAATAAAAAATTTGGCAATGTTGCCTAAACGTGATGAATATAAACAATAGTATAAATTTAAAACTGATCTATGGATCACGGTAACCATTTGAATTGAAACGAAAAAATTAACAAAACAACAAAATTTTATCCCTTCGCCATCAACCAACACCAGACAAGGACTTCTGCGATATAAATATTACAAATATTTTTGCAATTAAAAATAGGACAATACTTATGACTCAAAACACATTTTGCTGACGGTATAAATAATGAATGATTCCAATGATGGAGTGAGTGGCGATTAGATATCTCCTCCAAAAAATTTTCTTGCCGACTTTCGCCCCGTCTAAAACCTTCTTGCCATTCTTTTGATAAAAAATCTTTCCCATAATTGTTACATTGCTCAGAACCCATACATATTGACATTACCATCGTTAGTAATCAGTTTTTTCGTTGTGTCTAAATCTTCATTGAAATATGCGTTCTCACGATTGAATCTGGAGATAAAACTGTCGTTTTCAGTCGAATCCAAACTTACAGCATTGGCTTCAACCTTCCAGTACATTTATATGGTTAAAGTTTCCAATAAAATGTAAAGAAATCTACTCCGTCTATTCTCGATTCATGTTCAAGCAGTTTACTTCGAAGTTCTTCAATCGAGAAGTGTAATAAGCATGTGTTATATGAAATCATTTTATAAATGCGTTTTCCATAAAACTCCAAAAGTGTGTTAACGATACTGTCCTGCCCTCCTTTCTCTTATATAATTTTTATGTACATCATTTTCACTCACTCCGTCTTACAATTCAATTATTAATTCTAGAGCTCGTTACGAAAATAGCAGATATCTAAAATTTAACGACCCCTCTGTAATGTAAATTCTAAAATTATTTCTCCAGCTGACCCTATCGGATAAATTGTAGATAAAAAAAATGTACACACAACACACACTTTTTGTCATTTTTATTTGACTGTATTAAAAGGTAAAACCTCACGCACGTGCGGATTAATTCTTAAATAGCAAGAGTTAAAAAAGTATATTTAGAATTCCCTTTGACGTAAAATTAACCATTACACCTCAGCATGCTTTATGACACCTGAACCCTTGTAGGCAGCTACGTCATCCCACCTGGGCTATTCCTTTGACTACTCGTCTGACATGATAGAATCGATTCATTAATTTAATTTATGGCCTAAATTTGAACATAAATCATACACCCTGGCGCCTAGCGAGCTCACTCATTACATAAAATTACCACGGTGACGTAAACGATGTCAATTTTCGCACAAAAAGAAATGTGTTTTAATAGACGAAATTCGCCCATTGTACTAACAAATCGTTTTGTTTAAGGCACACGAGGCTGAAGGTTAAACTGTTTAGAAAAAGTATCAACAAGGTTCATAACTATTAATGAGCGAGGAGTCAATTATTATGATTTGCAACTGCGTAATTTTTGCGACTCCTATTATTAGAACATGTTCTTATAAGTTCTCGGTTACCGTAGTATCATTAGCTAGATGGCTATTTACCGCTCTTCCGGTATTCTTTATATGTTCCTAATTAGATACTGGTGTTGGTGGCAGTTCTTACTATCGAGGTATAAAACCGCAATAGCATAACTGATTGCGAAATAACACTTGGATTACAGAACCCTCCGAGCCCTCCCCAGACGATTACGTTAGGCCACGTCTTCGGGGGGCCTTAACTGAAATTGAGCCGATCCTCCTGGGGACATCTCAGCCTGTCGAATTAGAAGAAAAATCAATAGTCGGTAAAAATCGCCGGAGTTTCATCGCGGTTTTGCACAAAACCGGATAGTTTTTGGTTTCGACTGCAAGCCCGGTTCCTCGAACAGTTTCGGGTTACTATGTCGTAAAACACCATCAGCAGACCACATACCAAGATGCCATTACCCGTTGTTATAAAAATTTATTTTGCATAAAAGCAGCCGGAGCGACGCAGCAACTCCGCTTTAATGAAGTGTTAAATGTTCAAGTTTCGACTTGTTCGTACCGGAACGTCAAAACTTCTTTCATCATCGGCGATAAAATTTTTATTGACGCGAACTGGCATGATCAATGGTCGAACCAAGCTCGTATGTGTAGTAGGAATAATCGATTATAGAGAAAAAAACACCCGTTGCGTCATTCCCCACGCGTTTTCAACTGATCGATTGAGACTTCTTGGTTTTGGTGGGTGTCTCAGTGGTGACTCACAAGAGACGGACAGCTCAACCCGGTGCAGTTCGTTGCACTCGTCGGCCCCCCAAAACGACACGAAAACGTCAATGTTTGATGTCACCTGCATGGGGGAGAAATCCTAACGGACAGGTAAATAATTTAGGATATCCGTAGGGGGCGCTCTACACATGCCGCCCAAACACGCACCTCTAGAGTCGTCGGTTCCATGATAATAGGCGCTCTTGATACGATAATTTAAAAATGTAACGTTGGGATCAAGTGAATTACGACGGCTAAATTATGACGCACGTTTAATAAACAGGCCAACTTCGGCCTGATTTGTCTCTTTGTGCTGCTGCTCAGCACTATGAATCACTACCAGGCTTTGTTACGTGTCTTTGCCCACACCTGGACTCGATTTCGAGCTGCTGCATCACTTCCTGCGAATTTTTCGTTTTGCAGGAACCGAAATCCGGCCCTGGAACGATGCTGAACTTTTTATTGCAATATTTATCGCAGATTCGACCATATTGACCTACTCCAAAATAAAGGGTTAATATTAATAACGTGGTCGATTTCAAAAATAACAACAATTTAATTGTTTACATTACTGGTAACGTCAACGATTTTTTCTGCCGCTTCAAATTCAGCTTTCTCTTCTGGAATACACATCATTTACAATTTATGAACAATCCAAACGGCTGTTTTGTACAAATTGTTATAAAGGAAATCGACATACTTTGTGAACATTATTATTTTATTTCACAACGAATAAAAACATTTATCGCGTTTTTGCCCCCCTATCAACACACCACATGAAAGCGTTAATAATAATAATGTACTTTTCACAATCTTATCGACTACTGAAATCATCATCCCACGTAAAAAACGAAACTGGTTATTTTACGGCCGTCACAGTTAATGCAATTAAATTGATTTTTTAAGTTTGAACAGAAAAACTACCTGCCGTATCAAAGATAAAACCGAACCGATTTCCTGCTTCATTTATTAACATTTCTGCGAAACTTAACGTAACATGTTTAACTGACGGTGGTCGCGCCTTGCTTGCATCAGACTTGGGTCAGACAATTTTGCTAATTTTGGAAAAACCATCTGCTTTTTTGATGCGGCGTCTTCGACACTTTCACTTTCACTCTTGGACCAAACCCGCTTTGACCTCGCTGTACAACGCAATTTGTCATTTTTTTAAAGCAAGTTTTTGTTGAAGTGTTTATAAGTCTGATTAATTTCGATGCATTTAAACAAATTTTATTTCTGAATATTTCACATTTTCGATTGTTTGTTTGTGGCAGGGGAATTCCAAAAATGGTTTTCTTTGTGTTGTCGGTTAAAATGCCCATTTTCGATATTGGAACTGAAAGTGGAAATTCTTTTGTTATCGAGGAAACAGAGCAGGACCCTATCAAGGACCATCTGTTAAGTAAAGTTGGCATCTGCACAAAAAACTCGGTATTTTGTCGAAATTTGCAGAAAAATGTTCATTTAAGCCAAATTTCTAATATGCGTTTCGCTGATGGAGTAAATTGTGAAAATAGAAAAAGATAAGGCTACATAGGTTACTAAAAAAAGAATGAGATTGGTATAACCGTAAACTAAATAACATACGGACACCGACCCTTGCAATGAGCATTAGAAAAAAAAAAAACAAGAGATAAACATATGTATTCAATAAATTTCTGTCTCACGGTTTATTCTAAAAATTAACAGATCAAATAACATTTTTAGCTTATCTATCAGTGCAATAACTTGTCAAATAGATACATATCTAACGTTTTAAAAAGTGGGATGAGTAAATATAATCTAAGAATAAACAAAAAATTAAATAGAAAAACAATGTTTCTATTTACATATTTCTTCACAATTATATTATTTCTGTATATAGACATTATGCATGTAAAGCTCATTAATTTAGCAACAATAGATGTATAAAGGGTCTTTATTTTAAGTAGTACCGCATCTATCTACAACCTCGCTATGAATATGAGTTGAGACAAATTTTTATAACTTATACGTCGCAATACGGTTTCATTCAACTTTCGGTTTCTAGCAATTTATTCTCATTACTATTATGCATAGTTTTGATATATTTACATTGTTTTATTTTCTTCAAATATTTTGGTATAGTTAAAAAAATGACAAGTTTAAAAATGTATTGCAAGTATATCATTATTGGAGGAAATTAAAAATATATATATTTACGATTATATTGAATTTTATTGGAATTTCTTGTTTAATTAAGTTTTTCTTGAAAATTTCTAGATAAACTGTGAAATATGAAACATTTAACAGCTTATAGCTTGTAGAGGATTTTATATAAACAAAAACACTATCGAAATTTCCATTTTGGGTTGCAAGCTTGACTGTACTTACAGTTTTCATGTCAGTATGTCACATTGATGTTTTCACGGCAACTTAGAAATTTCAAAACCAATTACTTTTAATTACGACCTTTAAGCATTTTTTGAGGTAGTTTTTCTGAAGCGAAGGTTTCTTGACAGTACTTCGTTGATTTTCCAAAACGCATCAAAAAAATTTTGCAGGGTGTCGTTTAAAAAGCAAATAACGTATGGAACGAAAGTTTTCGGAAAAATTTGAGATTAATGGAAGATGTTAAACCAAAGTTGCGTCAAATTGAANNGATGCAAAAACAATGATATGCACCATAAAAAACCCTTCTAGTTTCAGAAAACCAAATAATCCCATGTCAAAATGTGATCAAAACTGCCATTTTGGGCCCATCTTCGATTTTTTGTTATCACTGTCATTTTTGTGAAAATACATTTTTATAAAATTTAACGCAAATAGCGTTTAAAAACACCTAATAATAAGAAGCAGATAAATACTTCGTTGACGTAGATCTCTGGTGGGCCTCTTTCATAAATCGATTCTTCCTAAAGTTATTAATAGTACTGGCAATAAGATTTTTTTCTATGACCACTTCTTAAACGAAATAAAAACAAAAGGAACGGACGATTCTTAACTTTGTTTTTCTGAAAAAACAACTTATGGTGCCACCATTTGTACAGAAGTATCTCATTTTAAAGGCGCTAGCTAAGAATTTACTCTGGAAACCTCTCCCAGCCCATCCTAAATGTCACGAGCCGTCACTATCAACAATCACCAAGACTTACAATCAGTAATAAAAGTTACGTGGTTAAGATTCTATGCTTTGAGGGGAAAAAATCATTGAACTATGTGAAGGCGTAATCATAATCTGTTCACCGTGAAGAATTATTAGTTGTGGTTAGATGCCAATTTCAGGCACAGTTCCTGATTTCCTGAATGTCTGAGAATAAAGAAATTGTATGCACGGTCGAATGGCACACGTTGAAGTCAGACTTACACGAACTAACAGTACAAAAGTTACTATTGTTCTTGGTAAACCGTCAAAATTATCAGGTGGTATCACACTTCTAATTAGATCGAGTAAAAGATTAAGAGTACGTTGTCCTTGTTCATTGCCAAACGTAATCAGTGTCTGCGCGTCACGTTCATAACAATCTCTCGATTTAACAAATAATAATTTTGAAATAAAACAAAGACTGTTTGTGAAATGTGTAAATCGAAAACATGTGTTACTTCTATTTACATAGAAAGATTGTTAATGAAAACAAATTGGCATTGGCACAAACAATCTCGCAATTCCTTTCGGAACTGGAAAACGCTTCAGAGAAGCTGCCGAAGAGAAGAAGCAGGCAAGTATGACGGCCGCAGGAAGCGCAAAAAGTACAAACGGTGAAACGTGTTTCACCTAATCCAATTACAAAGACATTGCGAAATTCGGCCTGCCCCTAATAGGGAGAACAATGCGTTTAATTGCCGGAATTCGAAAAAACCACAAACACCTCGGGGGCGGAGCGCGCCAGGTGAGGCGCCCTACGACCGCGCTCTTGGCGAAAATAACTTCGCAGTAGCGCGTCTACCACAAACAAAAATGGTCGGTCAGAGGGCAAGAGATAGACCTCGTCTGGCGCCTTTATTCGAACAAAGAACCCACAAAGGAGCGAGCCTTCATGGCAAAGGGCCAACGGTTGCGGGCGCCGTTTCAACAAAAGAGCTGATAAACATAAAAATCACCTGTCAAACTTGGTCAACGGTACTTACAGCATTCCGGAGCACTTCGTGCAAACAAACGAGCCTATTGTCATGTTGACGTACGTGGGGCCCCGCTGGTTGCAATCGAAACAATACTTGTTCTGGGGCTGAGCCCCGAGTTCACGTAACGTTTTCAAATTCTTCTCGTCCTGCTTTTTCCGTGACGAAGCCATTCTTCCTGCAACACTCACCTCACTCAACTGACAGTTATGACAGCTGACTGACAGCCACTAGCGCCTCTGGCGAGCCCACGAGTATTTAAAGAGACGTTTCGAGTGGGCGCCCTCTGCGGGATATTTCGCGAACTAGAATTTTTGTATTTTTGATAATGCTAATCGGTCAGATGCAAGCCCCAGGGGTCAATGGAATTTTTAATAACCACAGATTACGCTATTTCCGGGCACTTGCAACGTTTTATGCGCAGTTGAAGACATCGTGGTGGAAATAAAATCCCTTTTTTTTACTGTAATGATATATTTATGATTTGTGAAATCATTTCGAATATATTAACAATTTAATTGGCCAACAAGAGTACTATTTACATTACAGATATATCAAATGAGTTGGCATGAATTTAAACTTGAACTAATTACAAATGGTCAGTCTATATTGTTCCTAATTATGTATAAAAATGATTAGAACAGTGAGGCACTACTACTATGAAATATACAATGTAATAATTTCATACACAGAGTGGAAGATTAAGGAAACATTCCTGAATTACTCACTAAAGCAAATACTTTAATCACTTCAAAGAAAGCCAGAAATAGTGAGTAGGGCAAGAATCAGAGTTTAGCTTCAGTGAAAGGTTATAAACTCGTTTTACTCAACAGATGAATAAAATTGGTCTAGTAACTCAAATATCATGGGGAAGAAACAACAAAATTACTGAAATTAAGTTCAGTATTTTAGCACCTTGCAGAGTCTTCACATTGTTCAATTTTAACACTAACTTAATTCACATTAAAACTATAGACTAGAGAAATGTATATATAACATTATACTCTTAAAGATAGAATGTAAAAAAATGGAGTTATTGAAAAACATCACAATTTCAGGCTATACACCCATAACTAATCAAGGGGAGCCATGCACATCGATATAAAAAAGCTTAAAAAATTAATAAATAATAATAAGTTTTTTGGTAAAATGTTTCAGGATTCTTGATTAATGAATTTCTATTTACTCTTAGAACTAGAAAAATTTAATATTTACACATTCAATGACACAATGTTGTGAAAGTCATGCTCCTCACTGTCACAGGAGGGTGAGATAACTTTGAAGCTTAGAATAAACCAAAAAGAATTTAATCTGCACTCTAAAATATTTTTCAATAACTTTCTGATTTTATCAGTGACAATTATATGATAGTTATATATCTAAATAAACCCATGTTTATACTTGAAAAATATCATCTTTTTAGCTGGGGCTCTCGTTCATGTCATGATCGCCTTTGGAGACGATCATGGGTTCTGGCGGCATTGCACGGCTAGGTGAAGGACTATCTACATTCCTAAAATTAAACCCGGGCGAATCTGCACTAGATAACGATTCAGGCGTGCCGACGGAACTCAACGAGCCCGGCAGAGAACTCGACGTCGTCGTCAACAAGCCCCCGCGATCGACAGCTGAATAACTGTGAAACCTCTTCGCTCTAGGACTCACATAAAAATCATTCTTATCGTCGTCCAATTTTCGCTTGACCCCTAGGGGACTCGGCCTTAAAACTGGACTGGCGCTACGTCTGATGAACGTCCTGGACGCCCTCGTCGGGCTCTGAAAACCAGGCGAACTTAATCGAGTGGGGGATGGCGAATTGCAGTTTAATCCACTGTACGGTGGCAAATTTACGTGTATTGGCCCCAATTTGTTGGTTTTTGAGTCACTGTGAGATTCGTTCATCAGACTCAAGTCCTCCCAAGACTGAGATATTTGCATGGCGTGGTGAATTTCGCGTTCGTGCGCCAGCTCACGCAGGTTGCTCACGTCTGCGTGCTCTTCCTGGCGCAGCTGGTTTATCCTGGGGGTCAGCCGCAGTCCGGACACCTACAATCATCGGGGTAACATTTGTAACGGTTGCATGCAAAAGGCTTACTGGAGACCCCGGGACCGGGCTAAAGCTAGCACTGAATCTCCTAGTCCTGGTCTGTGTGGACGTCCCGAACAAGTTGAAGGATTGTTGATCTCTGCGTGGAAGCGAGTTAAAGGGTGGCTTGGAGGTCACACGAGTACATACCTGGAGGAGGAACCTGATGGAGTGGCTGTGGTCATGATGGAGTTGCTCTCATTAATCATGGGAGCACTGGAGCACCTCTTCAGGGTGCCGGAACCGTTGACTGGACCGTCAACGTCCATGTCTACACAAGAATTTATTGATGACATTCAGCTTCTCTGTCACCGCTCGAAAATTATTTAATGGGGACATTTGACTCTTGGCACGAACCAAACGAACACAATTCAGTGTTTTTCACTTCGGCAGCCCTTTTTCTGTTATTTATTCACTACAATATATCAAAAAATCACCGATTCCACTTCACCAGCAGCGGTCTTCCGATTTCAACAATCCTGTCAAAAGCTTTCGATGGACGAAGTTCGCGCATGTCCTGAAATCCGGGCCCGGATCCCACCCGCCGACAGATGGCGACACTGGAAACAACCGCGACAAGCTCAACATTCAAAAATCGCCATGCTCCTAACAAATCAATCGTTTTTATTTATTCATCGTTAAATTAATTACACTTAAAATTACAATATATAATGAAAATGATATTCGTCTTAAATTTATTTGGGCTTTTGTTTTTGGAAAGGTGGATTCCTGCCGCCTTGTCCGGGCTTGCCTGCGCGGCCGCCGAAATTGCCTGAAATAATGGCGATTATCATCGTGTGGTCATCGACAAATTGATACTACCTCTAGCGGCAGGTCTGTTGCGTTGATTTTGACCGCCACGGCCACTTTTCATGTCTCTTCCTCTGTTTTTAACCACCGTCTCTTCTTTGACCATATCAATGACTTCGTCGGGAATCCGCAGGTATTTAATTGTGCTGCCTCTGATGTAGCATTCTGGCATTCTCCAAAATTTGTCTCCATCCTAAATGTTGAAGGATTAAATCACTTCTCATAAATGTCAGTTAATTCTTACCCTAGAAGTACAAATAACTTCGCGTAAATTTATATTCATCCAGTTGTCACAACTGACTAAATGGCCGTTGTAAGTTTCGCCGTTTTTGAGTTCTACTAGCTGAAATATTTGCATGTTAAATCTGTTGGTACAATCATATTATGCATCTTACCATGGGATGGTTTTGGGCCGTCCGAAGCAATGACAGGGGCAACTGAAAAATGCAATACATTAATTTTTAATTATTTCATTGTTAAAAGTTCTTAGTTACCATTTTAAAAGCAAACTCTTCTTTTGAACTTTAACGTAAATTAACAACATAACCTTAACCGCTAGGGTTTTTTAGATTAAATGTCATGGTGGAACGTCATCTGTCAAAATAATAATGAGGAAGTGGAGAATGGCGCAAAGTTTTGAAAATTGTATTTTATACACATTTTATTATTTATGTTGTCTTTTCAAAGATAAATATTCAAATAGAAAGATATGTGCTTTCTCAATCTGACATTATGTATGCCTCTGCATACATAGAATTCAATTATTTCAAAAATTATGCACACAGATGCTTTTCTAGAAGTAACATTCACATTTTAATTTTAAGTGGAATTTTTAACAATGTTTTTAATATCATTAATGGACTTTTTTATTTGTTTTATGGTAATATCAAATTAGACAAGTTTTTATTTATCTAAAGTTTTTTTTCTTGAAATATCTATTAACTTCGGACGATACTTATTAGAACCGCAAAATAAATTGAAAAATGAAACATTTTTTGATTAAATATTTCAGGTACATATAAGCTGTTAAAAGTTTCACTCTCATTAATCATGGGAGCACTGGAGCACCTCTTCGGGGTGCCGGAACCGTTGACTGGACCTTTAACGACCACGTATGTACAAGAATTTATAATTCTATAATTTTCGCAAAGTTGTGTCTCCTTTAATAAAGTATTTTAATTTATTTAGTTGTTTTGAAGTGGCTCTCCAATTGTAAACAGCAAATTTTCAAAAACTAATTAACAGAGATAAAACAAATAAGTTGAATAAAGTTAAACGTAAGTATATCTTTTAATTCTGTAAGTGATTTTAGCTATGTGAATCAAATTTATCCTGCTCGTACAAATTATATGGACTTGCAGCCGTCTTAGACAATAAACTGTTTTTATAGTATTGAAACGAGTTTTACAGATATTTAAAATGTTTCTTAAAAAATCGTGGCAGATTTTTGTATCTAAAAATAAGTAGACAACCAACTTTGCACTTCGTTTTATATATAACATAATAGTAGGTATTAGTATTGAGTAAATTTTACTGTGCAAGAAATTTATTAAGGAAAAGGCAAGACCATTTTAACAGAAACTTCTTCAACATGTAAAAAAAGAGTGACATTTCTGTGTACCATACTGATTTTTGCTTTTTTAGTCATGATTTTAATAAAACAAAATTTTCTATATTTAAAACAAAATATAATAATTATAACAACAATAACAAACAATGTTTATAAAAATAAAACTTCATTTAAAATGCAAGCAAGTTTATTGTATAAAACGACAGTTTACTCCTGGTATAAAACAGGGAGGTTCTCTATCACATGTCTTCACCTTCAGCATTATTTATAAGAAACAATAACAGCAGCTGCCTTTTACTGCAATTTTACTATCACAGAGTAGAACATTTAGCCCAAGTATTTTAGTTGGAGGCACTGTTCTTTGCATAATATGTTTATCATAGTTGGTTAGTCCTGAGGATACATAAAAGTGAATTATTACCGAGATTAGTCAAATCCCAGTAAGACACAGCTAACAACTGAAAACAATTAAAACAAATAAATATATGTTATATAAGAATTTTATAAAATCGTAATATTTGCAAATAAGAAATATTGAAAGAGATATCAACCATGAGTTATTCTTTATGTAATTACTATATAATAATCTTAATCTAATCATAAGTTGTACAGGATATGATTACCCTTAAGGCTTTAAATTTTAATAAGCGTGTTTTTTTATAAATACTCTCGTATTATTATCGCCTAATCTAACTACTTTGGTAGTGCATTTTCGATTACCCTTTAACAATAAGTGTTGAGACTAGTTTTAAGCTACTATCTAATTAATGGTATATTTAAGATATTGTAGAATGGTTTTTATGAACCAACCAACATAATTTTGGATAACATGTAATCCCTTTCCACAATATTTAGGACTAAAGTGGCCGTAGCAACAATTAAAGCTAAAATATTAACAAAACTACATTGAACTTTAAAATATTGTAAAACTATTTTAAAAAAACAGGCATCAAGCCCGCTGGTCCCTAATTATAAATATCTAATAAAATCAATCTAAGAAACTAAACAACAGCTGTTTGCATAACAATACAAATATCTTGTACCATTTCATAAATTTGTAAATTTTGACATATTGTTTGCACATTCGTTAATAAATCACATTCTTTCTGTATTACTTCAAGCAAACTTTCATAAAACCGACTCTTACGATCTTTAAATTAGGCACTTTTCGTTTTAAAAATAGATACCTTTTATTTAACATAAAAAGTGGTGTTCACTTATTATCACCATGTACAATGGCATTAAAATTATAATAATTAAGTAAAAGACTTTTGGCATTTACATTTCAATGTTTGAAGATCATCACTGACTGGCCACACGTAATTCTAACAGCAAAAAAAAACTAAATATATAACCCAAAACTGAACACTTCTGACAATACAAAGCTTCACAGAAAGCAGTTCGTGAAGGAGACCTGAGTGAGATATGAGTGTACTTGAAACTAGAAAAAAATGTATCACGTTCCCTTTTGGGCCCATTTCATGTCGTCGGCACGCGGTTTGTATCCGGTGATTTGTTCGATAAGCAACTCCAATATGCTCCAGAAGTGTAATTTTTCCAGAGGCCAGTTCAACCAGCCGGTGGTAATACAGAAGTAGGTTTCGTGAGGAGCCACGTGATGGATCCGATGGTGGCGGCGCGGTAGAATCACGTGATGCTCCTGCAGCCACACGACCCACCCAGGTAGACCGAAATAGGTGTGCGACCACTTGTGTATCTGAAATATGAATTAGCCGATTTGTATATTAAATTATATTTAGTAGCACACGCTGCTATACCACCTACCCAATTATTGATTTTTTTTATCGTACGGTGGAGGTGCCCCCACAACCCTTAAATGAATCAAATTGCCCTATCGGGCACGATTCGAAGGGGAAATTGGCTTTATCAGCTGCGAAACGAGTAATTCATACACCTAATAGGTAATAAATTAATGAATTCCTGTGATGTTACTTATCTGATTTATTGGGGAAGTTTTCAGAGTAAACACGCAGCGCGTGTTAACACATTTCCTAATAATTTTACAAAATATCTACATCACAAACTACAGGTGGCGGAATTCGGGTTTATCGAACACGATTGAAATCAATAATTGAGGGTTTTAAATTGGATTAGGCGTCGTTCTTCACTTTAACTTGCGCCAATAAAATTGAAAGAATCTCAAGGTCACTGTGCCCCAGCTCACCTGGTTGGTCATCGCCACGAAAAGCGCCAAAAGAAACACGTAGCAGTTCCAGGTGAACTTGTTTTCGACGTCGTCTTCGGGCAAGACCAGAAAATCCCAAACCATGCGGCCAAGGAACGGAATGGTCACCATGAAATTATCTCCGTTGGTTTCGATGAAGTCGTGTCTGGTGATGGACGTTGGATCGATGTGATGCTCGCGAAACGGACGCAAGAAATTCTGCAAACCCACCGATTACTGAAAATTTAACGGGCGAAGGCGCGACGTACTTTGCCTATGATCGGGAGCTCGACAGAACCCCAGGTGTCTGCCGCCCAGTGCACCAGGCCCGAACCGAAATCGGCAGTGACGATGCCGCAGAAGGCCGCCACGAGTATGGCACTCAAATTGTCCATTCTGACGTGGAATATTATGAAGAATAAGTTCACCACCATCAGCGTTATG
Organism: Asbolus verrucosus; assembly: GCA_004193795.1. Classification (NCBI taxonomy): domain Eukaryota; kingdom Metazoa; phylum Arthropoda; class Insecta; order Coleoptera; family Tenebrionidae; genus Asbolus; species Asbolus verrucosus. Next base: position 4,068 of record QDEB01000892.1, on the reverse strand, counting down.
CAAATTCCCACGCAGATGCACTCCTGCGTTCGCTTGCCTGAAATTTAATATTAAAATTGAAAGGGTTGGTCACGGCCTTTAAGCCATAAAAAGTCCCAGCGGGGTGATGAAAATGGAATTAATTATTTTGAGAAACAGCCCTAGTGGTTTGAAAGTGGCAAATGACGACCGTTGGTCTATCGAGTTTGTAAAAAAATCTTGTTCTGTCATTCGATTAAAATATGTTGCGGGGAAGAGGATTAGACAATACGTATCAAGGATTCTCAAATTTAATTATTAACAAATGAAAGCTGTAAAGATATTGTTTATCGTTTAATCCTACGTGAATTCGTCGTTAAATTAAGATGTATTGGGACTGGAATAACGAATTATGAGCTATATCTATACATACTTTATGCAAACTGTCATCAACGCATAACAAACTAAGGTGATTAGGGAAGCATGATATGAATAATGATGATGAGAGGATCGATCTATTAGTTTTCAAACGGATGGATATCAGAATTACTGTCGATTAGATAAACACAGTCACTAATAAAAAACAAATTAAAACAAAAGTTTATCCTGAGGACACGTGTACTAGAACGCTAATTGCTATTAAAACGAAACATTCTTATTAGAGCGAAAATGATGATCTTGTTTGAACGTTAGATAATGATGCAAAATTTGTTCCTTGTTACGAGAATTACAACGACACATTTCATTATCAGTGGAAAAGGAAATTAAATCTCTGCGGCTAAAATACGAGTGATAAGGTGTATTTCGTAGGATATGTGTTTGATGTATTTTATTATCATTATTTACTTAATTTGTTGATTTATTTATTGTTTGTTTTCATGCATGGATATTTTATCATTAACAGATTATTATTGCAATTTTTTAGTTACTTGTGTCAATGATTACAACAATACTTCTATCGGCTAGTATTTACCCTCCCTTCTATTAAATATAAGTTTTACGGTATCTTTAAAAAACTAAAGGTTTATGGTAAAACTCTTCACCATCATTGTGATCAAACTAAAAAAATAATTAAGGTTTGGTCATAATATGCTGCAATTCAATATTCAGCATTTCAAAAATGCATTAGTGTTCGATTTTGTGTTTCTTAATCTCATTCTATAATTTATACATTTAATGTCAGGGTTATCGTCAATAAAACATCAAAAGTAATTTTATTAAAAGTTCGTATTTAAAAAGCATTCCTTCCATGATTGTTACTTATTCTCAGTGATAAAAAATTTCTATCACTTGAACTCATTTAAAAACATGAGTTAATAATTAATCACCAAACTGTGATGTCATCTCATAAAAGTATATTACTTTGAACATGAACGCTAACCAGTAGTTTTTGATAATATATAATGTGCAACTGGAATATGGAATTTAATTTAATTTTTGTCACGTAAACACACTTTTAAGAAAAAAATATGTTGACGCTGTTCTGCGGAAGTAAAGTGCGGTGATGCGTATTTATATAAATTCATTAAATTGCAAAGTCTTGTAATACTTGTAATTTCACTGATGTTATTGACAATGTTGATCAGTGTTATTAACCTTATTGACAATTTTTAAAACATATTTGTGTTCTTAGGGTTTGTGTCCTGCAAAGTAGCTTTTCCCAACTTTTTTTATCTAGAATAGAAAAGCTACAAATTTGAGACTGTAACTTTTATACAGTTCAAATTAGCAAAGTTAACTTTTAAACTCTGAAGCCATTTCCAACTTGCCCAGGGTCTAAGGACTTGGCTAATAAGAAAACAATGTTCCACAAGTAGACATAATTTGTGTTTTGTGAAAAATGTCCCGATTTTTTGCCTAATAATTTTAAACGATAATTCACAAATTAAAAAACCGACCACAATCGAAGGTTCTTTGTAATGGATTTTTTTCAGGGATTTCTAAAAAACTTACGTTTTGCAAATAGAATGCTATCGTTTTCTTGACGTTTTAATGGATGTTTTTAATGTATAGATGTTAAAAAAAGAATAATTGTCTCTTCAGACACTTAATAAGATAACCAATTCCTTTAGAATACATTTAAATGAAAAATGTTTTAAGTANNAGAGTTTTTGAAACCATTGAATCTTGTGTGTTTCTCAGTGCTAATAAATGAAAATTAAAAGTGCTAGCAATTGGAGCGTTTTTCATAAAACACCTTGTATATAATTTTTGTAATTCTATTAAATAAATTGGAAATTGTTAAAAATACATACTCGCTACGCATATAACGTGTATATCTCATTTAACATTTATAATAAGCATTTTCAGAATGGTTTATTTATGTTGTAGCTCATAAATTTTTAATTTATCTGATAAATCAATTGTTTAGTATTCAATATAATTTCGTAAAATGTGTTACCGAGATCTTTTCCAATTTCAAAAGTTAGGGATATAATGTAGCAGCCAAAGTAGTTTTATTGCTTCGGAAAGCTAACACCTAAACTTTTATTACCATAACAAAATTTTATATTCCTTTCGATCGGAAACAACCTCTAACCTTTTTACACAAACGTAAAAATGTAAAACTAATAAAAATATCCAACGATTTTTTTTCGTAGAAACTTATCAAATGATAATGTTAAAAAACAAAATAAACTCTTTCGAAGAAATAATATCGAAAGCATGCGAGTATTTATATTATAAAAATAAACGGTTAATTATAGATTATAAAAAATTGGTATGTTGACCCTTTATATTATTTGATACATGTGGTTATGACCGCAGTCAAAATAAGATAAACAGCTTCAAAATTTGTTTTAGTATAGTTTCTAAAGAAAAAGATGTTTCGTTTTCGAACATAAATGTTGGATAATATTAATGAAAGTTCAGGATTAGGATATTTGAAGCTTAATAGCGTATATTATTGTAATTTTATTATTATGAAATGATAATAATTATTGTTAATGTACCTACTGAAAAAACGTGGTGCTTATTGTTACATTTGAATAAAGCAAACTGATTTTCATATAAATAATTTATAACTATTTTACAAAGTATAAATTAAAAAATCAATTATATAAAAATGAAAATCGTGTTTTTACTTAAACTAAAATAAAATGGGGTTAAAGACAACTGAGTAAAATTTTTCAGTGATTAAAATAAACACAAAAAAAACACTTTCAAAATGCAAAAATACTATTTTTGGTGATTGAAGAAAAGTGCTTCGAAATTAGCTGAAAGTATGTTCCAAATTTCAAAGATTCTTTTACAAATTCAAGATTATATTACATAACAATAAATAGGTATTGTGAAACCTCTAAAACCCATATTTATGTTTTCCAGCTTCAAAACAATGAAGCTACAGGTGTGTTCATCAAAAATATACTTATTTAAATTAACCAAAAAATGTAAGAATTTTTCAGGAAAAATGCAGTATTCTGGAAATGAGTTACATTTGCTAGAACGCAAGGCAAGCATGCAATGTAAGTGCAACAATTAATAACTATATACAGTCAAATGGATCGGTTTTCTAAATAGCGCAACCAAATTCAACACATCGAGAATTGCGTGACGTTTTCACGAGTCCACCCTTAGATCACAACTGAGATTATGTTTTTTTGATAACATTTGAAAATAATAAATAAAAAAATTAAATAAAATAACTTTTCAACATATAATAAATTTCAAAAAAAAAGTCATCAACACAAAAGGTTGTATGGATCTATTGTGTCATTGNNGATTTGCTCAGTGAAGTACTATTTTCAGTTGTTTTTGTTGTTTTCATCCTGTGGCAACGATTTTGAAAATATTCTACAATTTTGTGATTTTTTTATCTATACATTAAACGTCATAGTTAGTGCAGTAAGGAACAAATTGATCCTTATTTTTACGTTTACCTGCAAAAAGGGCTCGACAAGGTTATCAGGTGGACAAAAATCTGTATAAGGAATGGTTATAGGAGAGGGACATTTAATAAAAAAAAAATAGAAGAAACGAAAACGGATTCATTGTTCATTGTCAAAAGTAAAAATATTGTAAAATTTGAATTTTGACCATTCGTTGCTTTTCTTCTTAAAAACTAATTGTAGATGATACAAAATAGTACATTTTCTCCTATTGTATACGTAT
>QDEB01000773.1:0-16141 GCA_004193795.1 Asbolus verrucosus | reverse complement strand
TATGACTGATAACAATTCGTCAAAAATGAAAAAAGCACTCATTATGTTTAATATATTAAAGTCAAATTATTTTGAAATACATGTTAGATTTTAAGTGTAATGTTGGTTGCTTAAAAAATTTTTTAGGCTCGTTATTTTTCGTGGGACATCAGTATTTTTCAACTTGTTGGGAGAATACATAGGCAACCAACATTACTCAATCAATACTTGCTTTCGTTTTTACTGTATGTGTATAGAGGTCACCACCTTCGTTTAGTCGAGGCTCGCGCAACAGTCTCCCCCACCCAGATGTATTCATTCGGTTTGTCGATGATGTCAAAATCTGTCAGTTTATGTCTATCGAGTTTCTTTACGATTTGTAAACAGTTTATTTGTGAAAAAAACTGCTAATTGTTTTGTATTGTGAATAAAAGAGACCAAGAGATTTATATAAAAATTGTGTTCAATCATGGTTTCAAACAACAGATAGGATTATTCGAACGGTTAGTGCCAGTGCTTGGGGTTTATAAACAGTAGGTGAGTTCGGTTTTTCTGAGCTATGAAATTAAGGAGATTGTTTTCAAAAGCGTTTAACAATAAAATCCAATAATATCTTTGGATGAATCTCGTTACTGGAAATAACTAGAATTCGTCTGATTTTATCATAAATTAAGTTAACTCTTGTAAAACTAGGGCGTGTATCTTAAAGCTTCTTCATTTTCAGTTTGATTGTTTTTCAAGAATTTTATTGAATCTGGGCATTTACTGCATATATTTATGTTTAATTAAAAGGTATCCGCGATGGAAATAATAAAAAATGAAAATTTTTGTAACATTAATGTTCGAATGTATTGTGGTTCTAAAAATTTAACGTTCTTCAGGTCAGGTCAACCTGTCGTCCAACGGTAGATACTTGGGTTTGTTGTTAAATGACGTAATTCTGCTATGGTATTTAAATTTATGTACTCAAGCACACAATATTTGTTATTAGTATAATTTTATATGTATAGGTAATTACGTGGCGTTATTTACAATAAATAAATACACTATTTAAATAAAGCCACTCTTAGAACTACATAATGCTTTTTTCGGTGTTTCAAAAAAGACTTGAATCATTGATTTTTTGACAAAGTATTAATTAACAGAATAAAACCAAAATAGTCATAGGTAGCATATTACTTTTAATTTTCCAATTTTATTGACAAAATCCATGAAAGAGTTGTGGATTATTCTATGTGAAAGATTGAGGCATCACAAAGTTTTGCCAATGTATTACATTCATAGCTTGGTACATTTAACTATTTCAAAACTAACGAATTTAATGTATGAACTAACCAAAAACATAACAATCTCATGTTATAAATTTATGTATGTGTTGAATTTCACATTATCATAATGAATAATATCACGTGGAATTGGTTAATCATAACCTTTTTTTTTAATGCTTCACTTTTTTTTGATAGTGTTCTAGAAATGTTACATTTGGATTCACACTGAACATGATTTTGAAAATTTGAATATAAATAATGTATATATTAAAAGTAAACAAAAATTCTAAAATTTGTAATCCTCATTTAGTCTAAGACCCTGTCTCGCACCATATATTTTTTTAAATACATTTTTGCCATGATTTTTTTTATAAATGTCCAAAAGGAGTCGAACAAGTTTTTATGATCGTTCTTATGAGTGGAGCAAAAATCTGTCAAAGTATGCGTATTTCTCATTGACTTAACTTCAGTTTTAAGTTATTAACCAAAAAAAATACAGGTTTCGTTCTTAAACCTTGCTATTTTATGGTTTTTTGGTCACTTTTTAGCAAATATAAGAAAAATCGTAGAATGTGAATTACAAATCTATGCGTTCAAAAACTTAAAATTGAAATTTGAAAAATAATTCATTTATAGTTTTATTCACGAAGGATTTTCTTTTTGTATTCATTTAAACGCAAAAAAATCATCATTGTCTAAATTCAACGAAATTCAACCAAGTATTATTAAAACTGTAACCGAGAAATTAAAATGTCAATTATTTAACTATCCAAAAAATAAAAAATAGCATAATTAAAATAATTGTGGAATGAGAATAATTTTAAACAAATCACTGTGTTTAATTGTTACAACCCATTTAGAAATATTAAATCAGCCTTCCATTAACTAAAATGATAACTCTATCCTAGTCAGTTTGGTTTTATACATACATAAATGTATTAAGAAACGATATTTTCGATGTATAATTGGTATCTCCAGTTATGATTCATGTGTATTTACATATTTGAAATAAGTTTGTATGTTTTTCAAAATAAGAAAAAAATTGTGTGCAGTTATAGTGGAGAGTTATAAATGTTTCTAACATCGTGGTGTGCTGTGGAAATTTGCCGCTTATAATTCTGTTAATAATACCACTATTTAAGGTAAATTGATGTGATTACGTGATTACTTAAAAAAATGTCAAATTAAATTCTAGCACAAATCCAGAAACTGAGGGGCGGCAAATTTATACGTATATAATAAAACACAGTTAATGTGGTGTTAGAAACATTTATAATAACCCTGTATATGTGTATATTTGTGAAAAATGTTTTTAGCAGGCAATGTTAAAATAAATGTCAGTATTTTTAAATCCAGACTTTCAAGCTTTCTTAACTGAAAGCAATTTTAATGTTAGTACGTGGAGATGAATATTCGACGAATACTGAATATAAAACTAACAGAACAAAAGTAATTTTTAAGTAAATGTGTAGGATTATTAAATTTTATAATTTAATCGATTTTATATCCTTAATAACAACGTACCTTGGTTTCTGTGGATGCCTATGTACATGTCGGTATCAAGTGTTGTTGAAAACAGATATACTCTTTTGTTTTTTTTACTTTTATTTATTAATTAATTATAATTATCCATTGTTCATCTCCATATTCACTATTATATCGCCTTCAATTTCACCAGAAATGGCATTGACTATTTTACTTGTTAATAAAATGAAAACTGAGAAGGGCAAAAAAATTTTTTTGAAACATTTTGAAAATTCATTTATATTAATTTTGACCGTTACCTACGTTTTAGAAGAAAATTTTTAACGAATATAAATTAAATTTCATTATAAATTGCACATATTTTTTACCTGTAAAATCAAAATTGACATTTCATTTTTTAGTTTTTTTTTTTTCAAAAAATTGGTTTTTCTGACTGGAGACGCCACAATTTTTATCCCTTTTTTAGCTCTTAAACTTTTTACATTTAAAATTAATACCCCATGTATGTGTATCAGGTGAAAATGAAACATTATTCAGCCCCATTTATTTCTTTATTTATTAAAATTTTTAGTAATTAGTACATTGATAAAAGTTCATCTTTTGAAGTAAATTGATTTTTAACATTTTTTTCATATTTCGCTGGAAATGACAGCAACTTTTTATTTTAAATGGGACTTCCGATGTAGTTAAATATTTTTAGAATCCTCACAAAATTTTGAGTATAGTAATATCTTCAGTGTTTTTTTGATTAAAAAAATATTTGAACTCAATGTATTTTTTAGTCAAACATGTTATGAGTCACATGTTTAAATGAAATTTGGCGACGAATATGAATCGAAAAAATTAATTTCTTTACTTTAACACTTTGTGAATACTGTTTCACTCAAAATTCAAAAATACAAAATACATAAGATATCCGATTTAAAATAACAAAATTGTGGTAATTTCCCATAAAACTAAAAAACAAAAAATTACCAGTTTATATCAAAAGATTAGCTTTTATACATAATACATATTTTTAAGATCTAAAAGCTTCGAACTATAACTATACAAATTTTTTCTTATTTCTGAAATTATAACTCATTTATAATTAATAATAATGTTTTTTTCGATATAGATCTAAGTATAAACTTATCATTTTAAAATCAGTAAAAAATTAACTTATAAAAAAACTGTCACTGACGATGATCTCCCACAACAGCCTTTTATGCAATGTTGGATAAAATTGTCATTTGGTACAGAAGTTAAATAAATTTTTAAAAATTTCCTGAATACCCTTTTCAAATTTTACCATTTACTTGTTGCAATAATTGAGATTTTTCTGCAAATACGCGCCGCAATATCTATTAGGTATTCATTTGGAAAATACTAAATGGCGCAACTGCTTCCTCGTGTTAAATAATATTTTCGTTGCGATATTGATGTTTGTTTTTTTAAGTTGAGAGTTATTGACATAGGCGAATAATTTTCAATTTATAAAGCAAACTGGCAAATTATATTTCATTATTGTTTCTCAACGGTGATGGAGAAAGACAAAAAAAGGTAAAACAAGTGTTCCTAAATGTAAAAAATATTACAATAGATACACTTCTTCATTTACAAATAAAAGCGATATTTGAAACTTATTGACATTGGCTTATATTCTTATAGTTTATAATTTATCATTTGAGTATTTTATTTCAATTTGAAATGTTTATTTAAAAATGTTTTATCAAAATTGAAGTTTCTAAGGTAGTCAATTAGTCTAGATACTTCCATGAGATCAAGTTTTGCCCAGTAACATTAACTTTTTTTGAGTTCGCATCATACATATTTTTTTATATTTGTTATAGATTGCTATGCAAAAGACATTACGCTAACTCATCATCCCACAGTTCACAGATAACTGTTAAGTTGAACTTCAAATAAATAGTAATAAAATATGGATCCATGGAAATAACATGGTGCGTAATGGAATTATTGCCATGGCAACATCTCAAATGTGTGATTTTATTAAGAAACTTTTAATTACATTTTTCGTACATATTTGTTTACGATTTTGATGTTAAACTTAAGAATAATAGGTAGAATTGCTATAGTTAAAAACCAGCTTTTACTGTGTGTGTAATAATTATTGCTGGAAAAAAAAAACGAAAAAAAAATTGTAGGTATGGCTTATTTGAACATCAAAGTTGATATGTTATCTATAGTAAAAGTTAAAATTTAAAAGACCAGTTTTAAAATATATATGCCATTCCCTCGTTGTTGTGATCTTGAAACGTTTCTGCTAATATCATTTGCAGTAGTTATTACAAAATCTGATATTAAAAAAAAAAGCTTTAAATAAATTAAATTTTGTATTAAAGGGCTAATGATATTAACACCAGTGCTAGCACAAACGCTTCAAGGTCACGGCTACATAGATTGTTGTAAAGAATATATCGTACAACATAGCGAGACATTAAAAATTGGAACTTGGAATGGACGAGGCAAAACGACAAAAGCAAGCATGTTGCTGTTTTCGCTGTTTTATTTTCTATTCTTTGTTTATTAAAAATATACATTTCCATGATCTTTTGTATTATCAGAATATTTAAATCTGAATCATCTTTCTTTTTTGTAAAACTTTTATATCATCCAAAATCTCCATCTAATTGTAAGAATAAAGTCAGATGTAGGGTGCTCCATTTGAAAGTACATTTCGTGAAATTCAGTAATATGCAGTAGTTTACGTACTTCCAATAATTTCACCATATTAAAGATAAAATATTGGTCTTTATCGTAGTCATATGGCACCTTTCTATTGCTGTGTTATTTTGCATAACTAGTTCTCATTGGGATAAAACAATATATCATCATCAGTACGTAAATTTATGAATTCTTGTATAAGTGGTCCATAAAAATGTCAGCTATAATTGCAACTCTTAAACACAGTACCTGTACGCAGTTGAAACGGCTTCAGATTGTACACCCAATGATTATTCTGTTATTGCGGATACTGATTTTCGATATCGTCAATATTAATTAAGCCATAATTGACAACAGACAGGCCATTGGGACACCTGTTAATTTCATGCAATAAATTTTGCTTAAATTATATCCATCATGTGTAATAAATGGTTTGCTCTGGTTATATCATATATAAACCAGTAGAGGACACCAGTATTTCCTAGTTTTTGCATTAAATGGATCAAACGAGTAGTAGATTCGAGAGCATTTTTATTAAAATTTATTTAATTGTAACTATTTAATGAAGCATTAATAAATAATGGAAAGCTGTGGCGTAGGCTTTTCCTATTGCGTATTCTTAATTAAATCAAATGAAAATAGCGTTTAAGATACACACATTCATTGCCTAATTTACAACCTTAAATTAGCAATTTGTAGTTCTTATTTCGACACTCTTTGTTCTATCACTGATAAAGGTGATGAGAAAAATTTGGTATCTTTTTGCATATGGCGTTTTACAGTGTTGAACGTAGCTATAAAAAATAAAAAACTGAACGATAGAGAATAAAATTTTAATAATAATAGAACCGAAAACAATGAATTCAATAGAAATTTAATTATCGACGCCATGACCATCTTGCACTTTCTCTCCAACCGTTTTTAATATGAAATTTCCCACAGTCGTCCGTATGTAAGGAAAACAGGACAGAAAAACTGCAATTGAACCTTAATCGTGGAAAATAATTATATATTAATGAAATTATTTTGATATATCAGTCATTAATTGAAATATTAAAGGTTTTTTTTTGAATTACAGTACCACAAGTATTTAAAATATTACACATACTTTTTATCAAAGCTTAAGAGTCTTCTTTACTTGGTTGCTCAAGTTCAAGCAAGGACAACTATTGACAAAAGTTATCTGAAAATCCCACCAGACGAAGTCGATTTGAATTTTCTATGGTGTTTTCTCTAGTGAAATTGGACAAAGTTTTCATAGAAATTCTCATAAAAAATTACATCTCGAATAACATTTAGGGTGACTATTTTGCGAATGAATTAGAAACAAGCTTTACTAAAATTAGTTTATGTACATTTTAATGCCGCCTCAAAAAAGCGGATTTATTTCGTCGCTATAGTAATGAAGTGATAATGAATTACATGCATGTTATCATTGTAATCAGTTTCTTATTGGTAAAAAATATTGAAATTTGATATTTGATTTGTTATTATTTAGTAAAATAATCAGTGAAATGCTTGTTTCTATATTTATCATTTCACGTATGCTCTTACTGGTAGTAGAGTTTATGTCAGCATATACCTGTAACTTTCCCTCTAAGTGAGTGTAAATATATATCGTTGTTAACCCCTAACTGCAACATAAGTAACCTATATTGCATTGCAGGTATTGTTTTTGATGCACGAAATGGGTGTATTGAACTCGTTGCGTAATTATTTACATAGCGTAAACCAGGTATCGTCAGACGATCTGCAAACAATTAAGTTTTGCGGTTTAACTCCACAACAATGGTTTTGATGGTCATTGTTCCAGTATTTAAGAAGTGGTTAACTACATTTTTTGGTAGTGTATGGACCTCGAAATTTCATCAGGATCGATAAACGGTCACTCATTTCTTTGTTGTATTTGTTAGTATGTCACTATGGTTATTTTGTTATCCAATTACCAAATTTTTGATATTTTTTCCTATTTTGAAAAAATTATTCATATTATTCACTGTGCCTGTTTTGTCTTTATCGCATCACTTTCGTAGCCAAAAAAGAACGCGTATTCCTAGAACGAAGATATGTAGGTGTAGTTGGAATCCGGATGACATTTTCGGTGTGAAATTTCAAGCTACAGTTAATAATTGCACACTGACGATATCAAGAAAATCATTCACCGGAATGGTTTGAAAACGTGGTTTCGTGGTAAAAAGGTTATTACACCTCCGTCATATCGATCGTGAGCATCTGATGTCATACACCTGTGACCCAGTGCTGGTTGGCGTCACTGTTCCCACGTGGAGGTGACAAGAAATTTTCTCAGTAATTTGCGACGAACCTTGATAATGTTATAATTATGTCGATGAAATTCTGTCGCCGACATGGTAAAACCTAGATTTGGAGATTTGCCATGTAACCTATAATTCGGAGCGACAGTCGTGTTTGTATTTATTGCCAAGTTGTGCAATTGGATTTCGTTTGTTTTAATTCAGACCATGAGGAATTTTTCGATCTCAGACATTTTAAATTTGGTCCAAGGAATGTTAATGGCCGTTCTTGTTTGAGTTTGACATCATATTTATTAATTTTTGGCGTATTTGAGCCCAAATAGAATTAAGAAAGAACCACTTACTTCCCGGTAAGCTCGTCTTATTTGTTAGTTTTCCAAAATCAATACAGAAGGGGGAAGACTTGACACAAAGGACTGGCTGTCATCAATTTTTATAACTCACTTTTAATTTGAATTCATGACGTCGATTTTCTTATTAAGTCGATTGCGTTGCTCACGAAATTTATGAAATAATTTTACGCCCTAATTAAAAGCTTGCTTTATTAGGTAGTAAATTCAAAAAAATCTGTGTTTAATTCTTTTATTTAGGAACGTATTTAAATAAATCATAACATTTTTAATTTATTTGTGAGAAATGTTAAACAGTCCTGAGAAGTTCATTTTGATAACACGGTTATTCTGAAAATATTCATACATCCAGAAATTTTTCGGGTGTTGATAGCTGTTTTATTAAAATATAATTTATTCTAAAGCGCTTTCGATGCATCACCTTCAGGGCCAAAAATAAGCTAACATGGCGAATTGACTAACGAAACATTAAGAACTTATTAAATTTAAAAAGCAAAGAAGGAACCCCGACGTCATTGAATTAACATTATGACAAAAACGAGTGTTATTTAAATAAATTAAGAAACAACTTTTTAAAGAGGAACTGGCTAAATTAAGTTCAGCCAGCCTCGTGTTGCAAAATGGTGGAGTTGTGACGTTTTTGGATACTGAAAGAATAAATGAAAAGTTAAAACCATACTCTTTAATGGTGTACAATTGACATGAAAGCTATAAATTAAGGAAAATTTTAAAATATAACCTATTAAATTTGTACATAAATATAACCTATATAATCTCAAAAGTAAACAATAAAGATGTAAGTCGTAATTAAACTAATTGGGTAATTATATAATAAAAAGAGAAGTTTAAAAATGATGTTTTGCTAAAGACTCATCAAGTATTTAACTTTCTGAGTTCATTCACCATTTTATACAACAGTCCTTTCTTTTGAAAATACAGTCTACGGAGCTGAAACCTTACTGCGAAAGTAACAGTTAATACAATTGAATGAACTTATTGCAAAATTGTAATTAAACAATTGTAATAATATGCGCTTATGGTGTTCACAGTGATGTAACGGAAATCTTTAGAAATCCCGTAAGTACAAGTAAAGAGTAACGGTTTCAAAAAATGATATGAGGGGAGAAACCTACCCAAACTCCGTTACATTACTAAGTTATGTAAAATCTATGGAAATATGTTTACAAAGCATTTAAAAGCATTTATTTTCACATTTTTGGGGAAGAGGAAAAAAGGAAAGGAATTCATTTTCTGATGTTCAATCTTTGTTTACAACAAGTTTTGAAACAGGCGGTATATGTAAATTATCAATAACATATTTTTCTCAAAAAGAGGAAATATTGATGTTTTGAAAATCTCTGTATTGTTTCTTCTGTCATGTTTACCTATTGGTATAATTATGAAAGTAGTCTCCGATCAAATCTTAAATATTTATTAAACTTTAGCCTTGGTTTCATTATTGCAATAATGATTTTTTCTGGATAAATATCTGTGTCCAGTTATAAAAGAACATAATTAATAAATTATTACAGATGCAGTTATAAAATTGTTAAAAATGTTCACAATTACTGTGAACGCAATTTACTTGTTCTCTTGATCATAATTTAGATAAATCCAATCTCTTCATTCTTGACGACAGAAAATAGCTACTTTTAAACCAAAACAAGTAATTTAGTGATTCTTACATGGATATGTAAGACTGTGAGGTACCTACCTAAAGATTCGTCCAGATTGCTGTTTAGCTTGTAAAACATTCTTGATGTCAAGGTCGGCAAGCAATAATTACTATTTTGAATTACGGTAACAGTGTAATTACAGTTGGAAACTGCATAATTGCAAGTTTTACCAACAAATTAAGTATTGAATACTTACAGTAAAATGAAGGATTGATTGACATATTCACTGAAAAGTTGGATGTAGTTTAAATAATTTATTTATGTGATTTTTATACTGTTATTAGCATAGATGGGAAGTTCTGATATAGGATACGAATAGCTAATGAGTTATGTGATCATTACTGTATAAACTGACCGTTATCAAAATAAGACTGATTTATATAGGTAGGTTTAATTCGGACAATATTTAAAATATTTTGATTATTATTTGTGAAATATGAAAATAAGAATTATGATGTGTGTTGCACCCATCATAGATGAAATATTTTTGTAAATTCTAGATACACTTTATTCACTCAACTGCTTTTGTTTTTGAAAATCCTTAGTAACAACTCTTTGCATCAAAGTATTAAGGCACATGCTGCGTATTAACGATATCGATATTGACTTTCTACTGTAAATGCGACATCTCAACTAGTACACATGGATAGATGAAAATGTGTATTTTAATAATCAATTTTGGTTTAACTACTCATATTCATAAACACGGCAAAGTTGCCTAATAATTCATTCATTAATAGACCTTTTGCTTAACGAAGAGAAATGGAAATACCAGGTTCTTAAAATATTTCGAATAACTGACTTTCATTTATATTAAGGAAATATAAACTATAACGATGCAGTACAATGATCTGTTAATAACTTGAAATACTCATACAAGATTGATTTTTGTTTGTCCATAAAATATAGGTTGAAGTGATACTTCAATTTGGAGTTATTATAAGCTTTAATCCAGAAAATAAATTAATAAAAGCTTCATAAAAACTCCATTAAAGATTTCAAGGATGATTATTGGCATCGCTTCATAATGACAACGAATTTTTTTTCAAAATTAACGAAATAGTAATATGACAAATATTTTTAAACGTATCATTTTGCTTTTGCTTGACAGTACTCTGTGAAAATGGGGCTTTTAGTTTTCCAATTCAGAAACCAATATATGCTGTTATCTAATGAAAGAAAAAGTTGAATTAATCACACAAAAGGAAATTGCAATAAAACTGATATTTAAAAAAACGTCTCGGGTTTACGTGTCCTTGATTTGCATTTAATGACTTGCTAATTGATGAATTGATAAAATTAATTGACGATTAAGGTATTTATGGAACCATACATCATTAATTTATCGACGTAGATAATCCCCCTATTTTTTTTACAAATTTTTTTGAACGTTTGAGTTTTTTTGTTGACAGCCAAGAAAAATAAGTACATGTTTCTACTATTTAATTTAAAGTTGTTAATGTTTTTTTTTTTTTTTGTCATGTGAATTGAAGGTTATTTATGATCATACTACAATAATATGTCATTAAAAATACGAACAAATAAACATGCGATTCCTCGTGTTCATGTCATTGCAAACAGTTTATTACTTGTCTGAAAATCATTCGTTATTTACGATTTTGTTCTTCAGATGTTTTTTTTTACGTTGTCGTACCTTTTGTATATTATTTAGATTTGAGAATTGTGAAAAATAGCTGGGGCAAATCCATATTTTTAGGTCATTTGTAAAGATAATATTGTTTGTGTTTGTCATTACGAAATATATACCTGGGATCTTGGTATATAGCCCGTCTGACTGCCTATCATATTGTGTAAAGTGATTATTTTGCAATTTAAAAATGAAACATTAAATAGATTTGGATTGGCAATTTTGATAAAGAATCAAAATTGACAGTTGACAATCTAAATTTATTTAATGTCTTGTTAAAATTCACTAGTTCCAAGAATTGGAATATTGGAATGTTCATATTAAAAACAAAAAGTTAGATAAAAAAATTGAAAGTTATTACTTAAATATGTTAATAAAACTTCATTGTTTAACAACTCTTAACAATGTCGAAGACCACCTCTAGTCGGAAGGTAATGCCATTACTGATCTGATTCCATGAATACCGCTTTTACGTTACTGAAATATAATTAATGGTAAACAGTTCCATTTTCTCATAATCATAACATTTAATTCTGCAACTATAGGTTTGCTTTAAGGTAGAACAATTAGCAAATTATTAGTTTGGTGAGTAAATAATTAATTATTTTTACCAGAAAAAAATTATTGGTGTAGGGGAGACTGGGGCTGGTTGTTACAGGGGTAGGTAGTTACAGCCATAAAAAGAGATGAAGCGAAAGTGGTAGAAAAGTGTTGAAAAGAGATAAACACTTAAGCCACGTTCCTCTACCACGTCATGTGCACCATTTGTGGTTGTGTCGTCACTGAACGTGTATGTGCAGTTAGTGGTGAAAATCAGTAGGTTTGTAACTTTTAAATTTTCTAGTAATTTTGTTCTCATGTTGTACACATTAGTCCCACAGCAATGCTTTTTGTTGTGTAGCTATCTTGAAGTTTCGTCTTTGTGTGACTATGCAGTTTTTAACTTCAATATTTAGTGGAAATGTTTTATTGCATTTCGAATGTTCTATTTTGGTATGGGGACTAATGTAACAAATAGCTGGGGTAGGTTGTGTCACTGATAGGCCATTAGCTGAAAATACAATGAAGGAAAATGTTGACACTCAATCAGTCAATAATGAAGCAGATCCATCTAATTTAAACATTGAGTTTTCTTCGGAAATAATTAGACCATACTCGAGAGCTGTACCAAGAACAAAAAAATTTACACGCAGGTCTAGAAAAACGGCTGTCTTGACAGATACGCCAGAAAAAGAAGATTGGAAGAAGAGCTAAATAAAAAGAGTAAAAACAAAAAATTTTGCAAAGCGAAAGGAAAAAGACTTGTCAAAACTGTCAAAAGAAAGGTTTTACAGGATTCATAAGAAGAGGATGAAGAAAAAGAATGTTTTTGTCTAATCTACTGTGAATCTTATAACCACAGTCGATCCGGTGAGCAGTGGGTCCAATGTATTAATTGTAAAAAATGGTCTCACATGGAGTGCATGAAAGGTGATATTTCACTTTATATATGTCTAAACTGTGATTTAGATAATCTCTCTGATTAATGTGGCAAAATTACCTATATAATTTCCATTAGTTTTCAGTTTATGTTCAGAGTTTATATTTTTTAGTTTCGTAATAATACTTTAGTTTTTTACGTAAGTAAGGTGAAATAAATCAATTTTTGACTTAAATACGTTGTTGTTGCTTTTTACCCCGTATGCTGTAACAATCAACCCCAGGGCTGGGGATGAAAGTTACTCTGACAAATTTTAAAAAACAATTTTTTTTTATTTTGTTCCAAGTGGATAATCTTCAAAGTATATGTGCCATTTGAAGGCAAGAAATCACTTTTTCAAGATCCGCAATTATTGTTCCAATCACTTGAACCAACACACTAGGGGTCGACATTTTTTCAAAAATGTCACAACCAACCCCAGTCTCCCCTACACATAGATTACTGCAAAACAATTAACAAAAAATCATCAATTTTAACTAATCTTCTCAATTATTTATTTATTATTTGTACAGATATTTCAGAAATTTGAAAACCGTTAGAATCCTGAAACCAACAGGAATACGGTTTATTGCAAAAATATTTTTGATAAAATGAACCGTTTGTAAAAAAATCCGGTGTAAATGAAAAAGTAGACTAAAAATACCTGTATTGAGAAAACGCTGTTTAAAGATTGATTTCTCCATTTACGCAATGTTAAATTATTGGGAACTTTATTTAATTTGACTTATTAAATTGCAATTATGGCTTAATAAAAGTATTTAGTTCATTACAAAGGTCTCTTTTTATGCTACAAATATTTTTTTAGAAAATTACCCCTAATACATCCCTCCCCCCACAGGCCGATTTTTATGCAAGCCAATCTGCCATTCCTAGATAGTCTTTTATCAAAGAAGCGTAATTTTAACCTTTTATTCCTTCGTGTACACTGGAATTAAGATAAATACCTGATTTTCCCATCATATTAACAAACCATGAAAATTAAATTTTGAAAAATGTTTTTGCCAACATTGCAACATTGGTGCCTCATTTAACTAGTATTTAACATATTTATTAATAAATAACACATTGAAAATAAACTGAAATTCAATTTTGATTATATCGTGTTTTTTAGTTAATCATGGCTTGTTAAAAAGTCCCGGTACATTCTCAGCTGAAATTTCTGATGAAAGGCACTTATCGTTTGCCCCATAAAAGTTTATTTGTGTTCTGAAGGAAGTCATGTGACCGACGTAATAAAAGGTCAATCACATAAATCGAAACACAAAGATCTAATTGAATATTGGAACGCGAAGATGCATTTAGTAAATTGACCCTTGCCGGATTTATGCAGTTAACCTTGTGGGTTACTGCATAGTATCCGATTGATCACGATTGAACTATTATATTTTCGTTAATATTTCCCATCTTAATATTGGAATTTCTTTGCCAGATAATCATTAAATCAATCGAGAACCGTTAATGCTAAAAATGAAGGAGGAAAATATTTTAAAACTGTAAATGAGGCACGTGCATTGTGATTATATGCGACCTTTATCATTCTACAATCATGCACGTGTAGATGGAGCATTTTGCCTAAAGTAAACATTTTTGTAATTGACTGTTCTATATGAAGAAAAACAATAAAAAATCAATTTTAAGTTGATTACGGTGTAATGCTTCATTGTAACAAAAATATTTAGATATGACGTAAACATTTATATAATAATTAAGCATTATTAAATTTAAAATATATTTTTTCCGGAATGAGCCGGATCTTTAAGTGATTGATTGAAATTATATGCAAATATTATAGTATCGACGCTATTTTTATGTGAATTATTTTGGTTCACATCTCCAGTTTCCCCAAATATTGGATTCTGTCCCTATAAGCTTCGTCATTAACGAAATTAGAATTACTTTCAAGTTATTTGTTCATTGAGTTTGATTTTTCGGTACATAACCGTTTGAAATGTTAAAATTACGTTCGGTGTACACCTTATGCTTGGAGACAAAAATAGCGTCCTTTGCCCAATTCATTAGTCGTTGAATCTTAAAACTACCTACGTCCGTCTGGCTATTTTAGAATTTTAATGAAAATGTGTGTAAAGTTAAAGAGTGAGTAAACTGAAAAAGTTTATTTTTGACTCTACTTACGTTTGCAGTATAAATAATGTTAACTGTCTACTACAGCAACTATGTAGGACTTTCGTTCCAACATTTTTAGAAGATGACGTAGCTCATTGATTGACTTTTTCAGTGATTCGCATACTTTTTTTCATAACTGGATTTGATTGGTTAATGTATTTTGACTTTGGTATCATGTTTATTATTATTATTAGTGAAACCGGCATTTCTTCATTCATTTTTTTTTTTACAGAAAATCCAAATATGCAACTACAAAAACTCATTTCTTGTTGGCGGTTTATGCTTTAGTGAAGAAGTATAATTATCTGAATAGTAAGTACATTCAATGGGTGTAGTTTAAGTTACTAAAATGTCTTCTAAACTGTTGATTTCAAAAAAAGCAGTAATCGGTTGGAAATTATATTACTAACAGAGAAATCTGGGAATTTGTGTACCTAATTGACTGACATTTTGTCCAGCTTAAAGTCTAAATAATTAATTATTTTTGAAAGTGCCGAACTGCATTTAATTATGTTTATGTTTGTTGAGTGATTATCATGTTAAATGTGATTTTAATTAAATTCGGTCGTAAACACGAATTTATTATTGTATGAATATTTTTAGAAAAAACGAGTTACGGTTTTTTAACTTAAACAAAAAATTAATCATTGTTTATATTACTTGTTTTAAAATTAGAAATCAGTGCATACAAGTATTTAATCATTTTCGAAAATCTAAATATTTATTCACATTCGTTCAAGAGGTTACTACGCATATGAAGTTGCGATGGTCATTGACAAAAATTTTTTTTTTCGACCACATAAATCGCATTTATTATATGTATTTTTTGTTTAAATAATATTACTGAAATTATTAATTGATATTTAATTCTGTAATTTTCATGTACAGCTCAAAATGCGATTTTCATCGGAATATAAATGGTATTTTAGTGCAGTTTCAATTATTATTTTTACATATATAGGGGGTCTGTTAAACAGGGCCACACAAAGCTTAGATTTTTTCAATTGGAACTCCTATGTATTTTAGCATGTCTCGATAAATAACATAAATTGGTAGATTATAACATTTATGAAACCAAAAAAATTATATACAAAATATATTTAATATAATTTAATTAATTGATGACATTAACCCCCTACATAAATATAAAGGAATGTTAAATATTTTGAATTTTCAAATGGAATATTATTT